>OY754975.1:8457614-8602614 GCA_963576475.1 Molanna angustata
TATTCAGATATCCTTCAAAATCTAATGAGGTCTATGCGAGTTTTTGATATACAAATTTGCAAAATTTGAAAATAATCGAATGAGCACTTTAGTCTATAATCGATAATCTAGAATAAACACGCCGTACGTAGCATATTATAGTACACAGCACACACACACACACAGATACATTGTGATAAAACTTTCAGAATGCAATCCCAGCATGATACTAGTTGATAATCTGCAATAAAAAATTACCTTAAAAATTACGAATTCATAAATCCCCTTGGGGTAGTGAGGAGTAAAAACAATGTTAAGTTCAACCCCTTCTTCATAAGGATTCATATTTTTTTCGTGCAACTCTCCAATAATATCTAAAAATTTAAGTCCTGGCAGCACCGTCCACCGTGGTTGACATTTGTCATTTGACAGATATTATACGCGTTCGTTCTGTCATTTGATAAAACATTTAAATAATTAATCAGCATAATATTATATTATAACTTTTTGTTTTATGTAGCTTCACGGGCAACTAACAGGTACAATGTCAAATAATTATTTAACATGCACCAATAACAAGCTGCCACATTCTGGAGACTTATGATCTGCTTATGGTATTAATCGTCTCACAGAGCCAGACTTAAAACACAATTAAAAACTGTGTCTCCACCGGGAATCGAATCTGGGACCCTTGGATCAGTAGTCAGATACCTAACCAACTGAGCCACAAAGGCCGAAGATAGAAATGATGCGACTATTTTAATTTTATGTTTCCCCCAGAGACAATCCAACTAGCAAACAAGTCGTATAAATAAGAGTTATACCTATGACTTTTAGTCGTATAGGAGTTTTATAGTGGTTATTAACTAACTCTGTTAGTCGTATAGACGTTGTACATCTGACGGTTAAGTCGTCTAACTAAATAGTCTAATTGCAACGTCCCATAAACGTTTTTGCAACGTAATTATACAAGGATCACATAATGGTCTTAATCGAAATGTTAACTTAACAAAGCTGTAAGTCGTAAAAACATTTCAGTTGTATAAAGATTTTTAAAAAGACAATATCGTCATAAAAAGGGTATTATTATAACATCTAAACAACTTATTGGCCTATAAACGTTTTAGAAAAAACTTTAATAGACGATTGTATAGTGGTATTATGGATGACTTCAATAGGACATAAAATTATTAGTGTGACGTTTATATACCTATTATTCAACAGTTGGTTTTATAAATGAAAAACAAAAACTTTTATAAAACATAATATGTAGTTGTCGATGAACCTGTTATATTCCTTTTATATGACAATATGTTTTATAGATGTTAAGTACAGACTTTTATAAAACAAAATTAAACATTTTGTTTTACATTTGGGAGAAATTAAGAGAACATAAAACGCTGAATCTAGTAATTGAATATAATATGATTTATTAAAACATCCTAATACATGATGAAGTTACATGTTAGTTAAGATAAATATCACGTGCGTTAAAAAAGTTTTATACGTGAATTAAATCAACGGAAACCTAATGTTTATTGATATTTTTCTGCATTTTGAACAAACTTGACTTGAAAAAACTATGAGTCTTTTTTCCCTTTGTTTACTATTCAAGTAAGCTTTTTTCTTGGCCTTCTGGCCCTTAATCCATTGTTGACTAGGCGTCGTCGAATCGTCCTATCGCTTACAATTATACCACTCTCAGCAAGGATGTGTTGGATATCACTCGAAGTGGATCTACGGTCTTGAAGAGCTAATTTCGTTATCCTTCTGTCGTCTATCAATAACGTCTTCTGGTTTCTGCCAGATTTTACAGCATTGTGTAAACTTTTGGAGACTTTGAACCTCTCGCAGACCTTTGAACTCCAGACTTGGACGCTCTGTGTCCCAACTTTTCAGCAATTTGTTTATATGTATATCCCTCTTCTCGCAGGGTAACTGCTCTACTACATTTTGTAGGTGACCAGTAGCCTCCAAGCATGTTTCAGAAGAAGTTTCAGAATAAAATAATCTCAGAACTTGAAAAAACACTCCAACCACTTACAAATGACACAGTACAGGACGAACGACAGACTAATAGCTCTTGCTTAGATAGGATTTCAAATATCCTCAATAATTACTTTCTAATGATCACAGACATCAAAAAAACAAATTTCCAGAAAAAAATGTGAGTAATAATGATGATTCATATCATCAAATAGTAAGGTATCAATATGTTCCTTACAACTCATTATGAGACAAATTAGAAAGGATTAACTAATTTTGTAAAAAAAAGTTAAAATAATTAAGAAAATATTTATTGTTTCTTGCGAAATAAACAAAAGAAAATATTTGTCATTAAAAACAATAAGATTGCAATAAAATTTCAATGAAAAAGTAAAATGAATCACCTAGTAAGTTGAAAAATGTAGTCAAAATAAAAAGTTTCCATTCTTTTGGCCACTACTGAATATCATGTGTTTGTGTCACCGACACAGTAACAACATAGTTCTCTATAAATAATCGGGTGCATGCTATCTCTATGGCTCTTCAATCTATACGTTGAATGTTGCATCAGAACTTTTATGGAGGATAGCAAGGGTCTGAAATTTATTTATTTATATTCACATACACGGCCTCTTAGCCATTATAAAAATATGGTAAAAATAAAACATAAAACTCGTATTAAACAACACAACAATTAAAAAGAAAAACAACACAATAATTCATTAAAATACAAAATCTATCACACAAATCGAAATATTCATAATATGTCCCATTCCGATTCGTCTAAATTTATCTGTCTGAATTTTAGTAGGTATATGAGAAATGTCAAAACGTTGACAATTCAGTAAGTATAGTATATGAAGGATGTAAAGAGAACGTACTGAGAATGGATGCCAGCAAATCGAAGTTCAAATGGTGTTTCAAAAGAGTGATAGCAGAACAGCGTACCTAATAAAATTAGAGAACAAATGGCTCAAGCAAGTAGACGAATATGTCTATTTGGGAAGCAACGGAACACCGGAATGGACGGATTGATAAAGAGATGGAAAGAAGAGTTATGGCAAGAAACAGAGAGAATGGAGCACTTAGACCAGTTATGAATGACCGCAACATATCAAAGGATGCTAAAGATGCCATTGATAACGCTATCTTAAAAGTGCCAACCTTGATGTATGCAAGTGAAACCTGGACATGGCAGAAGTCACATGAAAGCAGAATAAATGCAGTTTAAATGAGATCACTAAGATGAATCTGTAATAGAATTTAAGATGAAGATAGATGTCATTAATAGAATGAAAATGATGAATTCATTTCATTCATTAATTGGCCACATGGGGAGAATGAATGAGGAATGCCTGACGAAGAAAATATATAATGCGCATAGGAATGAAATGAGAAATCAATGCCGCCCAAGAAAGGGATGGCATGACCATGTGAATGGTATTTTGAAAGACGAAAAGGTTAGAAGCGTGAAGAACAGATAAACATGTATAAGAAGATGTATGAATGTTGACGAGGCGATGATTGTGTGTCAAGATATATGGCATTCAGTTTTCTCTGTCTACCATGTGAGGATCATGGCATTATGGTATGTATAAGAATCACATACATTAGGTATGAGAAATTTTATAAATATAATAATTAAATTAGACAAATGATTTACTACAAACAAGACAAATATTGAAAATAATATTTCTATATTGCCCTCATTCAGTATAACAAAAGCTGTTTTTCATTCAAATTTTGCTTATGAGTAAAAGCATTTCTTTATAAACATTATTCTATTTCTATTTTACAAATATATATATATATATATATATATATATATATATATATATATATATATATATATATATATATATATATATATATATATATATATATATATATATATATATATATATATATATATATATATATATATATATATATATATATATATATATATATATATATATATATATATATATATATATATATATATATATATATATATATATATATATATATATATATATATATATATATATATATATATATATATATATATATATATATATATATATATATATATATATATATATATATATATATAAAGTCACTAAAATTTAACGATTTATTATACACAGACTAATCTCCTGAGCTCGTAGTGCACAGTGACATAGATCTGTAAATGTGTGGGTGCGAGAGAGACTGCTCAATAGAGTCTGGTCAATCAAAGAACACTTTTAATATATAATACTAAACATAATATAGGAAAAAAAATTCACTTGATCTCTGAAGTGCTGCTTTAACTAATACCATGAAATATTTATTTAGCTTTTGTGCATAATTTTAAGACAATAAACCAAAAATTCTAAAAGAAATTTTTCAAAAGCATACTTTGTGAAATATAAATTATATATAGTAATATGAAAGTTTTCTATGCATGACATGTTATGGCTGGTCTGGAAAAATATAGTTGTTTGTTACTCATGATGAACATACACAATATTATGATTTCAAAAATCAATATTAAGTCTATACATGTTGTTCTAAATTCAAACTTTACATGGGAAATTAGTAATTGATGAATATTATTTGTTTTGTTATTTTTTATAAACTTAATTTCTTTATGTTACATTGAGAATACATGTATGTTAATCAATGTAAATAATGTTCTTTTTATATATTTTTCAAAACAACATAGTAAAACATCAAGTTTCCCAAGTAGAATAACTGCCGTTGAAATGAGGTCTCTCAGACAAATGTGTAATAAGACGATGTGTGATTGAATAAAAAAAGTAAGCACAAGAACAGAATGTATGTTGGAAAAGGACACCACATGCAAAATAAAAATATAATATATGTCCTTAAGTGGTTCGGCCACATAGAAAGAACATATGAAGAACAGTTGACAAAAAAATTATACATGGCTAAAAGATGCGGAATAAGAGATAGAGGTCGGTCGAGAAAGACTCATTTAAATCACATGAATGGAATCTGATGTGTAGATAGTAGGAGAGTGTGCATGAGGCAATGTTTGGATTAAGTGAAGCGAGAAAAGTATATCAGGATAGGAAAGTATGGCGCTCAGTTCTCTCTGCCTACCTCAATATGAACAAGGCATGATAGTATGTATGTAAAAAAACACAAAATATTTATTTGTAACTAGTATATTCCTAGAAAATAAACTATCATGACGTTCGGTTTCTAAAAAAAACTGATAAAATAAACATTTTCCTAATATTCATATAAGATATTATGAAAAATGATGTAAAAGAGTAAAATTAAATAATAATTTAACATAAACAGAGCAAATTTCACAATAATAATGTTAATATATTACCTTTAGTCAGTATATATTATTATAAGGTCTTTGGTATATACCTAGTCAAAGATGTTCCGTACTCAAATTTTGTATGGAAAATTTTCAGCGATTTTATGAAATGAGTTTGTTTAATTATTTTTTTATTTTATTATGAAAAGTTGATATTTCTTGAATGCCATTTTATGAAAGTGATGAGCCTTTTTACCTATTTGAAAATAAAAATTTCAAATTTTAAGTTTCCTGAGCTTGGGGTCACTTTGAAATATTTGACAGTTAAAAAAATTGAGAAGCACTATTCATATATCGTTCAAAATCTAATGGGATCTAAGTGAGCATTAGATATACAAATTTGCAAAATTTGAATAGAATCGAATGAGTACTTTAGTCTATAATCGATAAAGTAAAATGAACACGCCGTACATAGCACATAGCACACTGCACACACACACAGATACATTGTGATGAAACTTTCAGAATACAATCTCAGCATGATACTAGTAGATAATCTGCAAAAAAAAAATACCCTTAAAAATTGCGAAATCATAACTCCCCACTATATCACCTTGTGTTAGTGAGGAGTAAAAAATATTGTAAACGACTTCGAGACAAAATCCAAGGAAAAAAAATGACAGTTTAAAATGGAACCTAGTTAATATATGAACCAGTTTATTTACTTTACAATTTTAATTATAATTTTTATAATCATTCATGACAAAGATATACCTACCTATATGTTTGCATATGAAATATGCTATGCGATAAAAAGATGATAATTATGTTTGATATGAGATACTTCGAAGAAAAAAACGAAATGTCCGATTTCAAATATTATATTTGTTATACTTAAGTTCTAGAAATCTAGAAAACCGTTTCAACCGATATACTAAGGGGCCGTTCAAAGTGATCAGAAGAGATGATATAAAGATGATTTAATTCACGTAAGGAAAAGAAAATGCATCAGTTTAGATGGAGTTAAATCTGCATTTGTGGAGGATACTACAAAAGAAGATAATGAGAAAAGTAACAAAGAAGATCGAGGAGAAAGGGAAAATAACGACATCGTGAAGAAGTGTAAAATTTTTGGACAGACTGACCTATTATCATTAAAGATTTCACTAATCAAGATGTACAGGCAACAACTTCCAACGAAGAGTTGTCAATTATAGTGTAAAACGAGTGGGTTGTGGCCAACGGTAAACTCCTCACTAACAAGTCATTCTATAAAGTATTCAAATTTTGTATGGAAAATTTCCAACATTTTCATGAAATGAGTTTGTAAAATTATTTTTATTTAAATATTTTATTATGAAAACTTGATAACTCTTCAATGCCATTTTATGAAAGTGATGTGCCTTTTTACGAATTTGAAAACAAAAATTTCAAATTTTAAGTTTCCTGAGCTTGGGGTCACTTTGAAATATTTGACAGTTAAAATTGAGAAGCACTATTCATATATCGTTCAAAATCTAATGGGATCTAATCGAGTATTAGATATACATATTTGCAAAATTTGAATAGAATCGAATGAGTACTTTAGTCTATAATCGATGAAGTAAAAAATGAACACGCCGTACATAGCACACATACACAGATACATTGTGATGAAGCTTTCAGAATACAATCTCAGCATGATACTAGTTGATAATCTGCAAAAAAAAATACCCTTTAAAATTGCGAAATCATAACTCCCCACTATATCACCTTGTGTTAGTGAGGAGTAAAAAGTTGTCAATTATACTCTAAACCACGAAATAATAGCAAAATGCAATGAAATAAGAGATTTAGGTGTGTTAATTGATAGTAGGTTGCTTTTTTTAAGAAATCATGTTGATTAAGTAATTGAAAAGGCTTTTAAAATATTAAATTTTATTATTAGTGTGGCAGAATCATTTAAATCCTTAACAACCCTAAAAAAACCTTATTTTAGCTACCGCGTTATCGATTTTGCCTCGGTTACGTGGAGCTCCTTCTATATTATATAGATAGGATAAGAATGTACAAAAAAAATTTTTGAAGCATTTAAACGATAGATGTAAATTATCATTCGATAGCTATCGCCCCTCTGCACAGCATCATAAATTTATGACTTTATAAAATCGAAGGACATTAACTGATATGTTAATGTCCTTCCATAAATTGATAAACAATGAAATAGACTCCATCGACTTACTTAATTTGATATCATTTAACTGCCCATCACGTCACACCAGGAATCCACTATCATTTTAGTTACCAATATGCAAAACAAATTATTTACAGAATACATTTATTCACAGAACTTGTAACAATTTCAATGTGTTCTTTTAGAATATAGACCTCTGTAATACGTCAATTTTTAGATTCAAATCGTCAGTAATAAAGTCTCTGAATGCCTCTGTGGCTTCTGGTGAGTTTTGTTTTGCAACCTCTCCTCTTTCTCTTTCCGTCCAATTCCTAATATCCTTTCCATTCCCATCCCTATATTAAAACAGATATTACAATTTACACGAAATTGATTATTTCTGTAAACTTAATTGGTCCACTAATGGGGTGTTATATTATTGATGTATAAATTGTTATTAAGATTATATGTTTACAAAATAAAATAAAATAAAAAATAATAACAGAAGTTTGAGGTAGAGGACCCTCGGGGGGAGGAGGTAATGTGGCGGCACAGCGCCCAGCGACTGTCCTGTCAAATGGATGCATACGCCTCCCAGCGTCCAATGAGCAAGCATCGATCTTTCTGAAATGCGCTACGGAGGTGTTTAACTAAACACACAAGCGACGTACTCGAATTTATCTTGTATGTCTGAAAAGTTGTAACTAAAATATAGTATTTAATATCGTAAGTAATCTTTATACTCTACATTATCACGAACCTCCTTGAAAGTAACTGTATGTAGTTTGATCAATTTAATTATTAAATCAATTTAATCAATATCTTTTCAAATGGGTTAACATCCGTGAGTGTCACTATATGCAGATTCAATTTGTTTTTTTTTTTTTTTTTTTTTTTTTTTTTTTTTTTTCTTTCAAAAAATGAATATGTCCTTGTTAAACAAGTACATATACATCTTCCTACGTTCCCTAAAATAAGGCAATCGACCTATCTAATATTAGGTTGCGACCTTATTGAATCTGCATATACGGAAAACCCGAGTGGACCTTAATAATAACACCCTTCCAAGGGCGTCGCCAAGGGGGGGCAGACTAAAAAAATGTAACAATTCATATTTTTCTCATATCTCATCCTCCATAATATAGGGTATACGGAGAATAACCTTTGAATGGGTTAAATTGCCCCCCCCTGGGCCTTGGGCTGGCGACGCCCTTGTACCCCTCTTATATAATATGTTACAATGGTGACTCGACACCAGTGGCGGCTCTTCCTAAAAGGGTCTCGGGCTCAGCCCTCCGAAACACTTTGTTCAAAAGATTCCAAAAAAATTATTGAATCTCGGGAACACATTATTTTTCTAATTAATGTTTTTAGTTTTACGGCTGTAAAACGAATAACGCAAGATTTTATGAAATATTTCATTCCTCGGGCACAGTTGACTTGTGCCCGGAGAACCCATACAAACCACGCGACCGCCCGCCACCGTTGCAACGCGCCGTACACGCTGAATGTATGCCGATTTCGAGCAAAACGAGACAGTGCCCGTGAAGGATTAACTATACATATTATTTTCGTTCATTCATATTTTGTTGCTCATTGCGATAGTCGAACACTAGGTTAGCAGTTGTAATTACATTAATTGACATCTTACATAGTTTAAACTATAAATCATCCGTAATATATTTTAAGGTACTTATTAATATTATTGAATTAATTGATATCTTAACATATTAAAAATCCAACTAAATACACCATAAATGATCATGTTCACGTTTTAATTTTCGATAGAGAAAAGAATTACGGAAAACACTTCTAATTTTAATGTACGAATTAATATTGTGACACATATCTGCTTTCTGATTCCTGTTGAAAGTTAATTTCTCTTTTAGGTAAAATTATGATTTTGAGCCCCTCTAAGAATTAAGGTCACCAGCCGCCACTGCTCGACACACACTCATAGGTATTTGTTATAATGTGTAATTAGTGTTATTTCTAAAGATGTGACTAACACAATATTTTCGTAATATTTTAAATCTTCAAATAATACAAGTTGTTTAGTCACTATAGGTACTGAATATTATTGAAACAAATTGTTCGCGAGTTTGACATTGTTTTCAGAATTCGTAATTTACATAACGTAAGTGTTATAAGTTTAATTTTTTTTCTTGTGAAATTCATTATATTGTTATGAATCGACTTTATGATGTACGATGGTATTGTTCTTCTTCTTCAGCATATATCCGTCCACTCCTGAACGAAGGCCTCCTCAATGTCGTCTTGCGCAGTCGGCATCCAGGACCCGCCAGCATATCGTTGGATATCATCCCTCCACATCAGCTGTGGTCGCCCCACGCCTTTTTGTCGTACGAGATCTTCAAGTCAGCACTGCCTTAGTCCATTTTCGTCCATGTTTCTGGCTAAAGTCCGAATACAGAGTTCTACCTAAATACTAAATTCTAACCATGTTTTAATCGCTCACTTAAGTTAGGAGATCACGTGGCTTCCTAACTGGAGGATGATACGAAGTTTTTATATGAGAATTGGATTGCAGAGACATGGAAGGGACTGATTTTTTTACATGAATATATTTTTCACACTTTCTGAATTTATTATCATTACAAATAAACAGTTCGAAAATGACGAAAGCGATATTCTTGGCGAGTTTTCTTATTCTTTCATTTCCTGACCTTCGGGAGCAGCTCCGGGTATTTTAACACTAGTATTTTATACTCAGGCGGGCAAGTTTGGTCCAACCGGTGAAATAAAAACTCTCGTGATTACCCATATCATGGATATAATTATCATGTGGAGTTCTATGACATATAAAGATATTATAGAACTATATAGAATAATAATAATAATAATACTTTATTGGCTAAAATAACCTAACAAAATAAGTACAAACAAACAAGAGCAAGATAAAACATTAAAAAAGCCAAAAGGCGGACTTGTTATTGAAATTAACATCTTCCAGTCAACCTTAGAGAATAAAAATAATATAAAAATATAGAAGAACATATGTATATATATATATATATATATATATATATATATATATATATATATATATATATATATATATATATATATATATATATATATATATATATATATATATATATATATATATATATATATATATATATATATATATATATATATATATATATATATATATATATATATATATATATATATATATATATATATATATATATATATATATATATATATATATATATATATATATATATATATATATATATATATATATATATATATATATATATATATACATTATATATACACACATATACATACATACACACATATGCATTTAGGGGGGATGGGAAGGGGAAAAAAGGAAGGGGCGGAGATAGTGGTAAGGAGGAAAATGAGGCAGGGAGGGAAGAGAGACATCAGAGTTTCACCCGCTGTTTAAAAGAGAAAAACGATGGTAAGGTTCGAGTATCAACGGGAAGTTGATTCCAGAGCCTGGCACTATGGACAGTAAAAGAATTAGTGTAGAAGTCCGATCGGTGGGAGGGAATCACAAGAGGACCGTTATTACCCGATCTCAGAGGAAGACCATGCTCCGATGAAAAATGAAACCTGTCTCTGAGATACTTTGGTACCACCTTACTATACAAAATCTTATAGAAAAGACAGAGTGTGTGAACATGCCTGCGTTTGCCCATTGAAGACCAGCCCAGTTTTATACGAAATTCCGATACATGGTCATACTTTTTCAGACCGAAGATGTATATAATGCAGACATTCTGCAAACGGTCTAATTTAGATAAGAACTCAGATTTGATGTCGAGATAGCAGACGTCAGCATAATCAAAAATAGGAAAAATCAAGGACTGGATCAACAGGGTTTTTATCTCAGTAGATAGAAACCGCCGCAGTCTCTTAAGAGAGTGAAGAGTGGTAAACGTCCTACGGCTAACCTCGCCAATCTGCTTCCACCAGGATAGACTAGAGTCAAGGTGAACTCCCAGGTCCTTTACAGACTGGAAGAAAGAGATGGCTGAGCCATTAAGCATGAGCATGGGCAAAGAAGACATATCGACGTGAGAAATCATTCTATGGGTTCCCAAAATAATTGCCTGCGACTTTGTAGGATTCACAAGCAGACCATTCCGAGAACACCACAGACCAATCCGATGAAGATCCAGGTTCATTGAGTTAATTGATGAGGTTATGTTTTCGGACTTAATGTGAGAATATAGTTGAAGGTCGTCCGCATACAAATGATACGAACAGGAGATGCCACAAGTCATTGTTGTGATGAAGATAGAAAATAAGAGTGGAGACAGGATTCCTCCCTGGGGAACACCAGTAGTCAGATATAATTCATTTGAAGAAATCTCAGAAGTAACAATTTTCAGCTTTCTCCCCAACAGATATGAACTAAACCATCGAAGAGACACATCCGATAAATTAAGAGATCTCAGTCTAGAGAGGAGCAAATCAAAATCAATACTACCGAAGGCGTTGGTGAAGTCCAACAAGGTTAGAAGAGTGAGTTTTCCTTCCTCCATGGCCATACTCACATCCTCAGTGATCTTAAGCAACGCAGTGGTAGTGCTATGACCCCTCTTAAAACCAGACTGCAAAGGATCGAGAAGGTTAAGGTCATTATATCCATGATATGGGTAATCGTGAGTGTTTTGACTTCGCCGGTTGGACCAGACTTGCCCCCCAGCGTTGCTCACAGGCCCTTGCTAACGCCCTTGAGGTGAGATTTTTTTTTATATAAAATGAATATGTCCTTGTTAAACAAGTACATATACATCTTCCTACGTTCCCTAAAATAAACAAATAAATGCTTGTGCTTAGGTGAAGGAAATCGGTCGAGGCAGGATTCGAACTCGCGACCACTGGATTACTATCCCAGCGCGCTAACCGCTCTGCCACCGACCCATCTCGCGAATCATATTCGCGAAAACGGGGCATCATAAATTATCCATATTTTATACAAACGATTAAATTTTGAATATCAAGGGAATATATGTATATATATATAGCCATATAATTGAATTATAACTTTTAGTAAATCCTTTACAATTATCTCTGTTATAAAGATTTCGTAATATTTTATTGTTAATCGAGTTCTATTACAATATCGATAAAAAGATAATGTTTTAATTAAAAATGTGAGATATTGATCAGGAACGGATGTGATAAAATTACTAATCGTTATTAATTCATTTTGAGAATATTACCTATATCTTACAAAATACAATGTGTTCTACAAAATAGCAATTTTTAAAAGTACACTGAAAAAAATATGACAACCGAATTGGCTATTTGCGTTTTCAGCCAAACCTTTGTTATCAGTAGTAAAAGTTAATCTATTTATGACTGTACTGCTTGGCTGAGGGCACAAAATATTTAGTAGCACAAAACGAAATGTTTTGCAGTCACTATAGTTCGGTTAATTTTAACATGATTTTTTTTTCAGTGTATCCTTATGCTTCACTTCTACAAAAATAATTATTATTGTGGCGAAGCTATACCTATCCCACAACGGAAACATCATTCGTCGGATAGTCTCGCATCTCACTCAGATTAACGAAGATGGCCGAAGGACATCAGTTCCTGAACCGAATACCCAGCGCCGTCCGCCATTCGCTCCATAGAATAAAGATATATATACTGTAAATTCGCTCATCAGCCGACAGGAAGACAGCAGTGCTTATTCTTTAACTAATCGCGTAGAATTTATACCGACCCAAACATCGCGAACATCTGTAAATTTATCGAGTATTATGTTTGTAATTTATTTGAACTGAAAATATATGTGAATCAAGTAAGTCCGGTTTTATTATGAAACCCTTCATCACTCAATTACTATTTCTATTTCTACTGATTATCAAATTGCAATATATTATATAATGGTGTATGTTATTGGGAAATAATTTGAGCACGCACTTAAAATGATACATAAAAATAAAAAAAATAAATAACAACCCCATAGCATTCACACCTCTATACATTCACACCTCTATACATTCACACTCTATACATTCTCACCTCTATACATTCACACCTCTATACATTCACACCTCTATAATATTATACATAAGAATTTATTTCCTCCATATTTGGAATAGAACAATATACGTCACAAACATTTACTATTAAAGTTTGTCTTAATATAAACGCAAACTTGGTATGATCTCGAATCATTAAACGGCGCTATACAAATCACTTATTATTATTATTATTATTATTATTAAAGATAATGGTTTTCCGTAGGGTCTCCCAAGTGGTTTTACTCCTGGGGTCTGGTGAGAGTTTAAAATAATATAAAAAAAATATTCCTCTCTGGTAAATAATAAGGGGGCAGCGAGGATAGTTTTGTACCGAGGCCACGAACTGGCTTGTTACGCCACTGGTAGGTATTGTAGTTGCGATCCTGTTAAGTGAGCTGCAATGTATATATCCTCAACAATTCCCGAGGATTCCCGATAATTTCCGAAGATTGACGAACCACGGCCCATCGCTGTCGATGTAGGTCAATGCGCAAAATATGTGCAAAACATTCATGCGTTGACCTTTTAACTGAATAGAGTCGCGTTTTTTATTTTTTTTTTTTATAAATGAATATGTCCTTGTTAAACAAGTACATATACATCTTGCTACGTTCCTTAAAATAAGATTAAATGCTTGTGCTATAGGTGAACGAAATCGGTCGAGGCAGGATTCGGACTCGCGATCACTGGATTACTAGCCCAGCGCGCTAACCGCTCTGCCATCGACTCATCTAAATCTCACCCATCTTAGTTTATTAGTTCCGACCCACGAATCACAGAATTATGTATATTGCACCAATAAATTTAATATTGGATTAAAATCTTGCTAAGTATTGTATCAGTAATACCAACTAAATAATGCAATAAATTTTATAACAAATATCTATATAATCTACCTACAGTGATTTAATTATCCGACTTCAATATTTCAATAATCCCTAATATTAATGTTATCTTCAGATATGGGTGTTTATGAATTTCTTTGATATTATATTTTGTGAATTAATTAAATTTGTAAAAACATGACATTGCTGTAATTATTTGAAACATGTAATCTCTAATCTCTGGTTTTTACGCAATTTTCGACCGATCATCGCTTCTTCCTAATTAAATTGAAATTATTTACCGTAGCCCTGGAAAACATATTCAAAAGAATAAATTGGGAATATAAAGGATAAAAAAAAATTGATGGTGTATCTGAACCACTTTCGATTCGCAGATGACATTCTGCTTATCACTGACGACCTGGAAGAATTGAAAGGTATGATAAAGGAACTCCATAATGCTTCCTCGGAGGTGGGCATAGAGATGAATATCTTGAGTCCATATAACAGCAATTTGAAAATAAATAACAACACAGTTGAAGCCATTGAAAATTACGTACACCTGGGACACAAAATAAAATTGGGAAAGGATAACCAATTAGCAGAGATATCCAGACGAATTGGACTAGGTTGGGCAGCCTTCGGTAAACTCGGTCACATCCTGAAAAACAAAGACGTTCCGATGAATTTGAAAAGAAAGGTCTTTGAAACATGTATCCTCCCAGTGCTAACATATGGATTGGAAACAATGACACTAACTGCCAACACAATATACAAACTAAAATGTACGCAACGAGCTATGCTATTGAAACATGTATCCTCCCAGTGCTAACATATGGATTGGAAACAATGACACTAACTGCCAACACAATATACAAACTAAAATGTACGCAACGAGCTATGCTATTGAAACATGTATCCTCCCAGTGCTAACATATGGATTGGAAACAATGACACTAACTGCCAACACAATATACAAACTAAAATGTACGCAACGAGCTATGCTATTGAAACATGTATCCTCCCAGTGCTAACATATGGATTGGAAACAATGACACTAACCGCCAACACAATACACAAATTGAAATGTACGCAACGAGCTATGAAACGGCAAATGTTAGGAGTGAGCCTCTACAAACGGCAAATGTTAGGAGTGGCAGGACATGTTGCAAGATAGGGCACCGAGAGGTGGACACCCAGAATACTAAAATGGAGACCGAGGGAGAATAAAAGACCGGTAGGGCGACCACACAAAAGATGGATCGACGATATTATTCCGGTTGCGGGAATGGGTTGGCTGGGGGAAGCAAAGGACAGAGAGAGATGGAGTTCATTGGAGGAGGCCTACATCCAGCAGTGGAGAGATGGCTGACAAAGAAGAAGAAGCGATCTTCTTCGTCCGTCCATACAGGCGCAGTGGACGTATCGGACGGAACGCATACGGATTTTAGAGTTCTTTGTATAGGAATTCACACAAGTCCGTTCACTAATCGGCATCGGACGGAGCGCGCACATCGGATCATCGTAATGCCAGCGCCGCGCCGTAGCCAGGAGAGGCAAAAATCCGACCGGATCTGTCATTTTGAATGTGCATTTTCTATGGTGATGTCATATCGCCTTTGTTATGGTAAATTGTTATTTAATTTTTTTATAAACTGAATACCTATTATTATTAACAACCAACAACAACAACCTTTAATCACCAGTGAAATCAGGGCCAGAAGATTATCTTGGATTGGACATGTTGTCAAATCAGGGGAAGAAAGAGCCACAAAACGTATCCTGCAAAATAACCCTGTGGGCAAGAGACCCCTGGGAAGACCAAGGCAGAGATTGATGTTACCCGAGATCTGAACGTGCTGAATGCTTTTGATGACTGGGAGTCCACTGCAGCTGACAGGAAGACTTGGAAAGCTATTGTTCAGGAGGCTAAAGCTCTACCGGAGTTGTATGGCCATCGGAAGTAAGTAAGTAAGTATATTATTATTGTATATAAACCATGCTATTGAAATCGAAATTGCTACCGGTTTCGAAACTGACCGTTCCCTCAGGCAGATTTTCAACATATCTCAAAATATTATAAATTTTAATGTTTAGATGTTTGTTACTCAATCACGCGAAAACGGCTGAAAGATTTTGGGAGAAATTTGGCATTAATCATATATATTAGAAATGGCTATAAGCTATATATTTTTTAATTTCATTCTTATTTTTATTGAATAAAATCAGGTACGAGCCGAGCATGCGATTGCCAAGCCAAAAAAAAAACATTTTTGTATTTGCATTTTCAATCGAATACTGTCAAAATATCCAAATGACAGTTGTGGCGAAAATCCGACTAGTGCGCCACTGTGGACGCACTGCCACAAACATGAAAATGTATGAAACGATGTCGGCACTGAATTCAATTTTATAAAAATTAAAAAAAAATCTACTAAAATGTAAAGTAAAATGTAAAAAGATGTACTGATACAATGTTGATTTTTTTATAGAAAATTAAATTATGGAGTTGTGGTGTTTCGGTTTTTTTCGATATTTTTAAAAACTTTGGAAGTTAAACACATAAATTTATGATAAAAAAATATTTTTCTTAAATATTTTTTGTGATAATCCAGAATTAAAAAAAAAACAAGTTTGAGTTTTTGTATTTGTCTATATTTATACCAATTTTCAGCGTTCTTACATTTATATTTTTTGAGATATGTGGAAAAATAAAATAAAAAAACAAAAGTTGAAAACCCCTGACTGAAACAAAAATTCAAAATTCTGAGTATAAAAGTTTTGTAGGCCTATATAACTTTCTATATAATATTCTGAAATTTTAGCCACTGTGCATTGAGCGGATAAAAAGTTATAAGGGACGGACCGACACACTAAATATTCTACTCTGAATTCTGAATAAATCTAAGTTGGTGTTTTATGACTTCAAAGTTGAAAAAACCGCGAAAAATATATACCTGGCATACAAATCTAGCGTATCTTGGCTTGATAATTTGTCGATATGTAAAGAGAAATGGATTGAGATGGAGTAAGTAAATTTTTCAGGTGTCCAGTAAGAACCGGGTAATTAAAAATACAACAGGCAACAATAACATCTCACATAGTTCAGCAATGAGGTTCACCATCACACATTCTGAATGTAGTGCCTTTTTAGCTGAGACGAGACTGGTGTGTGGTGATATACGAATGTGTTGTACTTCTTTAAAGGTTATGCATACTCGCACATAACATTACATTTAGCTATTTTTAATTATATAAATCCTTTTATAATCAATTGTTTTATAAATTTTGTGCTGTCTTGATTTGATCTGAGACTCGTCTGAATAAAGATATGACTTATGGATCACATCTATGCTCTGTCAGTTCATTATTCCCAAGAGATACTATTTCAGATTATTTGTGCAATTAAAAAATAAAAATTATAAGATACTAACATACACAATATGTATATACACATATATACACATCATGATGACTCCAATTCCATTTTTTAATCTGTGTAAGTTAAGTTTATATTGTTTAGGTACTTTTTAAAAATGCAAATAGGGACAACCTATATGTCTACTGTGAAATATAATAATATAATATACACTGCTAGCCCTAGAACAGGTATACCTAGTTGGGCAGCAGTAATCTATTTTTAATGACGATTATTTAAATGGTGTGATAAATAAATAAATAAATAAAAAGCGCCAAAATTTTTAATACGATAAAAAAGAAATAAAGGATTTACACTTGATGAAACATTTTTGAAACTTAAGAAAAAATAGAAATATTGTTTTTAAACAATAGTTTAAATTTTTATTTTATAGTAGGTAAAATATTTAAGAAAAAAAAAACTATAAAATGTTTTATCTCCTCGGAACAGGTTTAGCCTAGTGAAGTGGTTTATACAAAAATTAATGTCATGTAATATTTCGAATTATTTTGAATTGATTATTTTTGTTCTTATAATATGTATATTTATTGTTTACATATTATGATTATGTATTTTGGTTTTCAACAATAATAAAAAAACTAATGAAAATTTACAATTTGATTAAAATATGGATTAATTTCTGTACCTAATAAGAGTCGATCAATAAGGTGGTTTGAATATATTACGAAAGCGAAATTATAAAAGGTGAAAGAGCAGAATAAATGTAGTTCATGTGTATCATATTTCGATAGAATGAATAGAAATAAAACTAGAGCTTAGAAAACGTACAGGTCATTTTACCAATGTCGGATGAGTCAAAGTGGTCATTAAACGCGAAAATTTTCAACACCAATAAAAATAAGTAGGTAGTATTAAAAATAGTAAGTATCATACAATTACGTAATAAATATGTTGAGAAAACTAATTTATTTGAAAAATGTGATCCAATGCGAATACATAATAATATTTTTCCTAACCTCAAATGGCCAAGGTGTTGATAAAATTAAAAATAGTAAGTATCATACAATTACGTAATAAATATGTTGAGAAAACTAATTTATTTGAAAAATGTGATCCAATGCGAATACATAATAATATTTTTCCTAACCTCAAATGGCCAAGGTGTTGATAAAATTAAAAATAGTAAGTATCATACAATTACGTAGTAAATATGTTGAGAAAACTAATTTATTTGAAAAATGTGATCCAATGCGAATACATAATAATATTTTTCCTAACCTCAAATGGCCAAGTTGTTGATAAAATTAAAAATAGTAAGTATCATACAATTACGTAGTAAATATGTTGAGAAAACTAATTTATTTGAAAAATGTGATCCAATGCGAATACATAATAATATTTTTCCTAACCTCAAATGGCCAAGGAGTTGATAAAATTAAAAATAGTAAGTATCATACAATTACGTAGTAAATATGTTGAGAAAACTAATTTATTTGAAAAATGTGATCCAATGCGAATACATAATAATATTTTTCCTAACCTCAAATGGCCAAGGTGTTGATAAAATTAAAAATAGTATGTATCATACAATTACGTAATAAATATGTTGAGAAAACTAAAAAATGATACTGTGATTATATACGGCATTCATTATTCATCCCTCAACACAATATACCACAGTTCTCTTGCTTGTTTCAAATGGACAAAGCATAATGATAATATTGTGCATTTTCATCAAATCATATTTATCAAAATACAGTTCCGTACATCTCATCCTCAGGGGTTTCTTCAGAATGTTTCTTTTCTATTTTTTTTGGTTTTGTAACTGTAGCATAAACTATTTCTACGCCTTCATCAACGGCTGTTTCCTGATGTTGTTGAGATTCACTTCGTATTATCAATGTTCTTATGCAGAATGTCATGATCACAACTACGATGATTATACTTACAGGCACAAATACACATAATATTATGATGAAATCTTTTGAAATACTCGTATTATCCGCAGGCATCTCACATTGATGAAGAATGAATTTATAAAGTGATTTATTAGAAGCAATATAAATTTTGTTGAAATTATCCAACGCTATAGCTTGAGCGTATTTAATTGGTGTGAGTATTTGCGTTGTTATATTTTGACCATTTTTAACGAAAAAAATACCTTCATCAGTACCAATGTACAAATTATCGTTTTTGTCGAATTCTACGACCAGAACATTGCAGTTTTTAAGATAATCTGAAAAATAAACACCAATCCAATAAGATTTATACAGGTTGTTTGTAAAGTTTTGAAATAATAATAATGAGTGGTCTAGCATGTTAGACCACTTTATTTCTAGCTTAATTCTGGAACAATGTTGACCCAAGTATTCTTTTTTCACTTAATTATATAGTCAAAGTAAAAAGCAATAATAAAAACATATTATGTATCGGTAATCTGATATGACCTGAGTGAAAATACTTTCCTGATCGTACCTACAACAATTTTACATAGTTCTTAAATGAAAGGAG
This sequence comes from Molanna angustata, assembly GCA_963576475.1. Taxonomy (NCBI): domain Eukaryota; kingdom Metazoa; phylum Arthropoda; class Insecta; order Trichoptera; family Molannidae; genus Molanna; species Molanna angustata. Next base: position 8,477,749 of record OY754975.1, read on the forward strand.
TAAGTATATATCTAGCTAGAATAATCTGTAATATAGCTAGACTTATCTAAAGCATTCTAATAAGTAAACTTAACAATCTGGAAAAAAACTTAGCAATCTGACGCATGAAAGTAGAATTTTTGTGATATAGAAACGAGATCACTAAGAAGAATATGTGATAGAACGATCTAAGATAGAATAAAAAATGAGGACATAAGGAGAGGATGCAATATAAAGAAGGATATTATCAGTAAAATGAAAGTGAATGCCTTGAGGTGGTTTGGATATATCGAATGAATTAATGATAAAGAGATGGAGTGAATAGCAGGAGTCGCCACAAGAAGGGATGATAATGTGAATGATATTTTGAAAGATGGAAACATAAGAATCTTGAAAAATCGACGAGTATGTATGAGACGATATATGGATGTAAAGGAAGCCAGGAATGTGTGCCGAAATAGAGGTCGGTTCTCTGCTTACCTCGTAAGGAACATGGTGTGATGGTATGTATGAATGTAACAATCTGGAAGCTTCACTAAGGAGCTTTATGAGATGATACGTTCAAAACAGTTTTCGTTCAATACGTTGAAACTCTTAAATTAATGTGGAGCTTATAATGATAACGCCTTTATAACTCGGGACAATGTATGATGGCGTACTTGACGTTTTTGACACTTAGAAGTTTCGTAATTATCGACAGTTAAACGCGGGGAACAAATGCTGTAGTTCATCAAGTAGATGAACATAATGTTGTACAAACTGAAATAAAGAATTTGATGTACTTCATTAAGTAGCTTTACACAATGAAGTTATCTGTTCTACCCACGCTGAAACGTATGAAAACGTTAAAAACGGCTTCGTATGTTGCCCCGAGTATTAGAAATTAAGGATACCATTCTCAGTGATAAGTTAATACGTAGCACACCACAACGTATAGAATTTCGGGGCTTTCCTTGGAGAAAACTTTTAAGCCATTGGCTATCTTATGCCTCCTCTACATATCGACAGATGCGTCGGCAGATTGTATCTGCGGATGCATCTGTCGATGTGTAGAGGGGGGGTTTTGCTCGTGTGTGGTAGGTATTTGACGTCAGCCGATGCATCTGCCACATATCCCTTTGGTGTCGGTTTTTTCTACATGGATCAAAGAGCGGCAGCGCGTACGCAAGGCGACTGTCCACACATCTGCGAATAAATCAGTATTGGGCGGAAATTCAGTGAGAGTGTACGCGTGCGTGGATGGTTTTCTCGTCGAAATGGTTGCTGTTGTGACCACTGAAGAAACATTTAATTTATGAGCGACTGCGTCGCTATTATTATTACAAACAAACCTATCCTAACGGAAAGATTTTGAGAAATGTATATGTCATGATATTTATTCCGAATATATTTTCACTTTGTTCTGTTTCTGTGTATAGTCACTATCCACCACCTTCTTTTGTACCATTTTTTCTTAATAACTCTGTTGCGGTTCACACTTAAGAAGTAATTATAAGTGCCTGCTAAATAAGTAAATAGCAGCGGCCGCTACTGTATGCGGCACGACATGCGTCTTTCGAGTTTGAACACAGACTGATTAAAGTGATTAACTCGCGGATGTGTGGACGAATCGTAATTTATCCGCGGATATGTCTACTGATCAGTGGCGGCTCCCCCAAAGGGGCTCTCGGGCTGAGCCCTCCCAAAAATTTTGTTCTATAGATTCCAAAAATATGTGCTAAATTAATTCTGGAAATTCATTATTTTTTTTAAATAAATGTGTTTCCACCTTACGGTTGTAATAGTAAAATACTGCAATAGTTCGTTTCATACAGCATGATTCTATGAAAAATTTTGTTCCGCGGGCACAATGTAGGTACTTGTGCCCGAAGAACTGTATGTAAACTCATAGAATTGATTCTAATGCCGCAGTACAATTATGATGCAAAATGTATGGAGCTCTCGGGCACGTTCCTATATAATACATATGTTCATGAATTCACCGTAATATATCTCTTCTGCCGCTGAAAGCTGTTGATGACAGCGCGCCATTATGCATTGTTTTGAATGTTGTTTTTGCAGAGTGACGAATTGCGGTTAATATTTTTTATGATGATTTTTGACAATAGTACACGGTGAATAGTATACATAATTTAATTTCGCGTTACTTTAATTACGATGATCGTGTGAATGTGAAAAAATAAGTTCCTCCCGGCCATTCATCTCATTATCTCAAATTAGTACTTGTAAATCACGTAAATATATTCGAAGTTTTAATATGAATATGTAACAAAAAACGTCATGGCTTTGCAGATGTAGTGAAAAGAATGCGTATTGCGGGTGTAGTGAATGTTGTTTTCCGTGTTTACTTTTTGACAATAATTCTGATGTATTTAATTCTGACTCTGACAAAAACATCTAAATCCAACATGTATGATCCACTCGACCCCCCTTTTTTCAGGTATTGTAATTGCAGCTTAACAGGAGAATGACGATAAACACTGATCATGCATATGCATGAAAATATTTTTTCACCTGTGTCGATATTTCACAAGTGTACTGAATATTTTCTCCTTTCAAATACTCATTTCCTTTCAAGAAAAAAAAATGAGCCCCTCTAATATTTTAGGTCTTCAGCCGCCACTGCTACTGATGCATCTGCCGACGCATCTGTCGATATGTGGAGGAGGCTTTATACACTCAGGACTGTTAGGGGTTATAAGTAACAGATAGTTGTCATTTGAATAAAAAGTAATATCACAATTGAAACGATAATTTACAAACCTTTTAACGTAATTTTTAAAGTAACATTAGAATGCACGTTTATGACACAACAATTATCAGATGTATTCATGTAATAAATATATCCATGTCTGTTTATTGCTTTTATATTTGTTTGATTTATTTCAGATGCTAATCTCAAGATATCTTTTGTTTCATTAAAAATATATTCATAGTACAAATCATCTTGATTCATGACGAAAACATGATCATAACATAAACCTCCCAGTAATAATTTAGAAAAACGCTGATCATTATTCTGAAAGAAATATGCATAGTAATATTTTATCAAGTTTAGTTTGTTGAGCTGTGAGGCACCAGCTTAGAATAGTGCTTCCTCTCTCATCGTTTTCGGGTGTCCCGTGAGATCTGGGTAATTTGAAATACAACACTGAAAGTCACCCACCGGGATACATACAGGCATGTGTCGTGCTTCCTTTTACACTAGGTGAGTCGATTTCGGGAGACTTTTCAGCCGCGCTGTAATAGCAGTAGCGTCTTATAGTCCCAGCTTTTCTTTTCTGCATTCTTAAGTTAGGTTAAAATTTGTTTATAATAATAATAGCGACTCGCGTGAGTGAGTTGCTTTATAAATTAAATTTATATATTTTTTTTATATTCTCATTTAATATATAATTTTACAGCTCATTCAACATAATACTACGAGATCTCAACCAATCAGAGAGCCAACCGGAAAATTTGAATTAGATACTAAATCGGAATCAGGCGAATGTGGACTGTAGACGCTAGTGTAGCCAATTTGATTGGTTGTAGGTATGTTGTTAATAATAAAATTCTCTACTTGCAATATAACGCATATTATTTAGTTTGGACAAATCAAGTAATTTCAAACATCCAAAGTAATTCATATTTTCCAAATAATATCCTACAAGCTTCAAGTATCGTTAGAGGGCCAAAAGTTCTATTGAATCTAAAAATTAAAAATGGAGTTACAATTTAAATATTTATACGCAATTTTTTAGACACCATTCACCAAGATATGTCATAAATAACATTGACGGCCCAACCTAATGTACACCCGCACACCTTTCACCAATCACCAATCACCCCACACCTTGATATTATGATATACCTTGAAAGTATGAATGAATGAAGTCTTTTTCATACCGCAATAAAAATAATAAGTCTACATAAACTAAATCTCTTACCGTATTATTTCTCAATAACACATCATAATATGTGGCAAAATTCTCTTGCTTCACATTTAATTTGTATAGATATATCCCGGGAACCAGTAATAATAGAGTTCCGTCATCTTTTAAAACAAAATCCATCACATCCTGTGTAGAATTATCTACAACAAAAATATTGTATTATAGACTAGTTGCATGTAACACATGAGATCCAACTGTCGATGGCGAAAGTATGTATAGTTGAAGAATAAGTACCAAACAATATATCCTTAAATCCAAAAAGACAATATTTTGAGATACTTTGTTTTCTATATACTAGTTGCATGTAATACATGAGATATAGTTGAAGAAGAAGAAACAAACTATAAACCCATAAATCTTAGGATATTTTGTTTTCTATATATATATATATATATATATATATATATATATATATATATATATATATATATATATATATATATATATATATATATATATATATATATATATATATATATATATATATATATATATATATATATATATATATATATATATATATATATATATATATATATATATATATATATATATATATATATATATATATATATATATATATATATATATATATATATATATATATATATATATATATATATATATATATATATATATATATATATATATATATATATATATATATATATATATATATATATATATATATATATATATATATATATATATATATATATATATATATATATATATATATATATATATATATATATATATATATTATAATATTTTTATCTCGGTTTTCCCGTGTCAGTAGGTCTTGACTAAGACCATTTGTCTTCCGACGTTTCGCCTGAATATCACCAGGCATTTTCAAGGACTTAACGAAAAGCACGCGCGCGACACACGTCTACTCACACTGAAAGCTCACCGTCTTGACGGTGTATATATATATATATATATATATATATATATATATATATATATATATATATATATATATATATATATATATATATATATATATATATATATATATATATATATATATATATATATATATATATATATATATATATATATATATATATATATATATATATATATATATATATATATATATAATATATTAAAATAATAATAATAATAGATTAAAATAATAATGTCTACATAAAAATAACATGAAAATGAAAAAAAAATGACATTTACCGAGTGCAGAACAGTGTTTAAACAGATTACTGCAGGAGTTTATGATTTCTTTCTCTTTATTATTGAATTTGGTTGTTGGATCTTTGATGATATGTTATTTTGTAGAAAGTCTTTAATTTTGTAGCACTTCTAGGGATTTCGACGTTGTATTTTGGAAGGTTGTATTTCATACCCTTCGATAAAAGATTGTTTTCTTCTTTATTGAATGTAAAATTTGATAAATTCACTACCCGATTGTAGAATTGTATCTTGTTTGTATTTTGGTGAGAATCATAATTGGAATTCAAGTTGACATTTGGTTTTTCAGTTTTACTTTTATTGGTTATGAGTGATTTGAGTTTCTTGTCTAAGGTTTCTATTTCTTGTGAGCACTTGCGCTTCCGTATGATCGAACTTTATCGTCGAATAGATCCCATTCTACAATATGTAGACACTTGTTAATTCAGTATGTTAGAACTTTAAGTACATTTTCATATTATTTCTTTTTATAAATAGGTTTTTTCTTTCTATACCCATGACACTGCCCATGTACCCATGACACTGCCACACACCATGACACTACCACACACCACCCATGATACTGCCACTCACCACATACCCATGACACTGCCACACCAAATTAGTTTTTAGTTTAAACACACCTGAAGAAGAGAAGGTAGTTCTTCAAACTAGTTGTGGAATAAAAATAAATAATTGGAAATAAATAGTTATATTGTTATTTTAATGATTTTTTTAAAATTAATTTCCACAATGTAAACGCCTCTACCTTCGAAAGTATTATAGTTTGAGCATTTTCTTCGAAACATTTTTCTTATTAGTTCATTATTCATTATTTTCATTATTAGTTTAAAAATGTGTAGTTGATAATGTATCGACGATATTTCAGTCGCGATTATATAATGAATTGCTAAAGAGTAATAATTGGGAAAGCTATTTCTCGTACGATAGTTGATACATTTTAAAAACTTGTTTTGTTTTCGTTCTATTCGGAGGAAGTGTATATTATAGAATAGATTCCATATTCGAATTCTAAAATACTTCATACATAAGAGATATATCTTTTAGAACATCTAAAATATCTAATATCAATAAGTAGCAAATATCTCACATGAAAATATCTAATATCAATAAGTAGCAAATATCTCACATGAAAACCACTTTTTTTCTAATTTTTTTTTATATTCCGGGTAACTTTACACTTTTTTTTTAAATATCTTGCGAAATATTAAGGGGGGGGGGGACTGCTGCCAACGTACCTATTTTTCAATTTGATATACCATCATTATTTCTAATCAAATCGTTTTGAAAAAAAATAGATATTTTGGGTATTAATAAAGAAAAATATATCTTTACTTTTTGATAATGTTCTGTATAAATTCTTGTAGAAAAATAATGGCATACCCCAATTTGAACGTTTATCTTATATTTTTAATAAAATATAAGGCGTAGTTCAACATATTTTTTTTTAATTAAAGAAGTCAAAAATATCTGGAAAAATATGATGTGACTTTGCATTTATGCTTCAGGATTAGAAAATAAACCTAAAAACAATTATTTTCCATTCAGCGCCACTGCGAAATAATTTTTTTTTGGTTCATTAACTTAACCTGATGCATTAATGCAACGTTACATCGTATTTTTACAGATATTATGATCTTCTTTAATTTATAAAAAAAAATATAATGCTCTTTACTTTATAGTTTTTTAGAAATTTAAGATAAATGTCAAAAATCGGGGTATGCTTATTAATTTCCTACAATAATATATACAGAACATAATTAAAAAGTTAAGGTATATTTTCTTCATTATTTCCAAACTAACTAGGTTATTTTTATAAAATGATTCGTTTTGTAGTACCTAATGATGCAAATTCAAATTGAAAAAATAGGTATGTTGGCTGCAGTCACTCTCTTAAAAGGTTAAGTAACTATCTAAATTTATCTTTGAGATACTGAGGTAAATTTGAATTAAAAAGGACATTGTATAGTTTTATCTATAATTAAAAGTAAGGCTACGACTATTTACACGACTCAACCATAGACGAAAACCAAAAATAACCACAGAAAACGCAGATAAATCAAGTTATAAAAATATTTACCTTTGTTTATACTTTGTTATAATTGTAGATCTCGTTGAAAAAATGATTTATAAAATTAAGTAAATGTAATAAGATGCCAATATTATTTATTTTTTCTTCAAGTTGGTTTCAATGATGCATTTTTATGTTGGTTTCAATGATGCATACCATTGAAAAAATGACAAAGGTAAATATTTTTGTATTTTGATTTATCTGCGCTTTCTATGGTTATAAATGACCTAAAAACATAGACGACGTCAGAAAATTTGTCGTGTAAATAGACACTTTTTGGCGGGAAAACGCTTTTCCCGCCAATTCCGGTCGTAAAAATAGTGGCACCGTAAAAGTAAAGACTTTTTGATTCTACATTATTTTTTTATTCTGCGCGATAGGCCTATTTCGCCTTGTTAGGGCATTAATTAGCCAGAATAAAAAATAATGTAGAATCAAAAAGTCTTTACTTTTAATTATAGATAAAACTTATTATGGAATTCTACCAAATAAAAACTTCGTCGATAATTAACATTGTATAGTATTGACAAGATATGTATAGGTATTACGTTGTTATCGTATATATTTAAAAAAAAAATTATACCTATTTTACATAATTTTTTTGTTTCGTTGTGATATTTTTTCCTGTAGAACATGCTTCTGTCATCCGTACCATAATACAATGCATTTTCGTCAGCTGCAATTTTGACAATACGATTTTTAACTGTGATGTTTTCTGTGTTGCAGTAACAATTGTTGTCTATTTTGTTATTGCATGCATCATTGCATAAAACTTGAAAAAATGTTAACTCTGCCACGGTCATCCAAAATAATATCGAAGAAACTTTCGACCTGTTAACAAAACAAAAATAAATTATTATTATGAATATGAAATAAAAAAAAACACCAAGTTTCACATAGGCACTGAATTTTTTTTTTTTTTCTCTTAAGGCTTTTCACCCAAAAAAGGATGTTGCAGCCGTTATTAATCAGAAACATTAGTTAGCAAAGATTAAGTCAATAAAAAAAGAATTAAATAATAGTCAGATTTTTTATAATCGATTTAAATATTAAACCATGAACTTGAGGATAGTTCAGCCCAAGAAGGTAAACTGTGGAAACAGGGTATTGGACATTCTCAAACCGTTATAATAAATTTACATTTACGTACATCTCATTTATCATTTTATAGCCAGTAATGTGATTTGTAGGAAAGCTGGATGGCCGAAGCCGCGGGGGTTGGACGGAGTTACGAAGGATGGTCATACATAGCACAAGTTCGCTATGCATTATGGGGAGTGTAAACGCCCCCTTCACAGAACGATGAGCCACAAAAAATGCAATACCCGAAACGTAGCTTATAACATATATGAATGTGCATTTGAATTCCATATATCTTCATATAAATATTGACAATTATTGAATTGATCAAATTACATTCAATGGAAGGTAGGTACCAGGTTTGTAATATTATAGAGAAAACGAAATTATAACTAAACTTTTGTTAGAAATTTTAAGACATACAAAATATATTCATTATTATAAACATACGGAGTTAATAAGAAATAATAGGAGAGATTGGCACTGAAGTGCGTCACTTGTGCGTTATTTATCTAACTGAACTAGGATCCTAGCGCCAAATTCCAGACCGATCGATGCTCGTTGATTGGACGCTAGAAGGAGTATGCATCCATTCGATAGGCGCTGTACCGTTCATAGAGCCCTCTAGATTGGCATGCAATCTCGGTATCATAGTGTAAAAATTACAATCGAAGAACGTGATTAGAAGATTCACACTCACAACTTCCTTCGAAGAACCCGTCAAATGCTAGGTATATAATGGTCAGTGTTTCTTTACGGAGATTAAACGTGGACCAACTCAAGGGGAGGTTATGAGCTATTTTATTTTATTTTTATTTATTCATAAAGTTATTTAAACACACAATATTACAAATTGAAAAGAAAAACGACGTCTTTATTTTCTCGATATCGTATTTACACATGAAATATTTGTACACACATGAAAGATTGAAAAACAAAGCTCGACAGCCCTAGGTGGGCCTTGGCTGAATCCAGGTGTCTCCTTCATTCCCGTCTATCCGTTGTCTTCGTTCTCTAGTTTCTAATATCTATTGTGAAAGCATCGGTATCGACACTGTCCATCCTGGTCCTGGTCTTCCTGGTTTCTTTTGACCTTGTGGCACAGAAAGTGTGAGGCGTTTTGTGGAGTTGTCGTCGTCCATTCAGATTATGTGACTAGCCCATTTAAAGCGCCCTATATTGATGGAACTGATCACATCGGGCTCTTCATAGGTCTCATATTATAGCTCCCTGTTGTATCGACGACGCCAACCATTATTCCCTTTTATTGGCCCGTAGATCGTTCGAAGGATCCTTCTCCCAAAAGCCGCTATGGATCCTTCAGTTTGTTTAGACATCATTCAGGTTTCAGAAGCATACGTGAGGACCGGCTTAATGAGTGTTTTGTACAGAAGGATCTTTGTGTTTGTCCTAAACAGTTTTGACCTTAGCTCCTTAAGTAGATAGACTTAAAAATTATGTAAATGTTTCAACAATAATAAATTAATGTCTTTCTTCGGTATATTGTATTTTTGGTGGATATTTTTATTATTATTTATTTTTGTGATTGTCGATTTTTTTTATTTATTTAATTATGAACTTGTACTCGCGAAAAATTTTCGCTGCGTGGCTTTTTAGGTTTTCTTACATAAGAACGGGCTTTTCGTTTTGATTGACTGAAAGAACAAACACTGTTTGACAGAAAATATTTAATTGAACATATTAAACTAACAATCGAGTTATTTGCCGGAAACTAGAGCCACTAATTTATGTAACACTGTCCACCTCATTTGTGGAATTGAAACTGTGACACCTGATTTAATTGGAAAAGAATATATGTTACAGTTACAAGTCAACTTACCAAATCATTTTAGGTAAATTATTTTCTTAATATTATTTGAAATTAAATTAAACATTTGTTATGAATTATAAAGTAATATTGGAGTGTATAAACTGTGAACACTAAAACTGTTGAAAGTACTGTAGGTACTATTAAATCACTCATTTGTATTTCTATAATATATAAAATATTATGTCGATACAAGGAAAATATTTTATGTAAAAAAGTCTCCCTATCGCAATGTACGTGTAGGTATATTTCTAAATCCTATAATCAGTTGTTCACTTTTGTTTGTTTGTTTCTATAAAAGAGTGGAGATTTACGTGTGGCCAACGCTACACTCTACATTATATTTTTTAATTACCTAGGCAACCCAACATAAAAAGAGTAATTTGTGCCACTTAGGAAAGAAATAAAACTACGTATAGTTAAAATCTATTTAAACTTTGGATATTTTTTACTCACAACAAATAAACAGTTAAAAAATACAATAAGGTTTTTCTTGACGAGTTAGCTTATTGCTTCACATTACCTTCCCGAGTAGCACCAGGTATAAAAAACCATTATGTTATCGTTTTCAAAAAACATCCTTAGTAAATAAATAAACAAATGTTAATATCTTTAGATTATTGATAAATAAATAAATTTATTAATTAAAAAAAATGAAACCTTCCTTGGTTCTCGCCAGCGACAATAAGAAAAACGCCAAATCAACTTGTGTGATAAACATCTTTATATAACTTATAAATATTTGATTACTTTAACAATTAATTAAAAGATACCGTTTTTTTGTCTAACTTTTTAACCGTATCTTTAGAATATTTTAAAATGGACGATGTTTTAACATTAATTTATGTAATGAATTCATTAACAGATATCCTCAGTTTGAATTCTTACAAATATCAATTTTGATACAACATTTATTGACATATTGCTTCATTTTCTATAGTATAGAAATAATATTTAAATAACATTCTCTGTAATATTTTGCTTTGCACAAAACAGATATATGATCTGTGTGGATTATTCTCTCGTTAGCCTACTCTAAAGGTAATAGGTAAAACTTTTTTACCTCCTTATAAACGTTTTACCTAATTGTCCGTAAGTTCTATTACAGTCGCAGCTCGCCGTACACGCTGAATGTATGCCGATTTCGAGCAAAACGGGGCAGTGCCCGCGAAGGATTATAGTATATTATTTATAATATATGTAAACTTAACGTAGTTTACACCACTTAACTATGAGTACTAACTTCTACCGGTTTCAAAATCTTTAAGGGCCTTACTTACTATTTATAATACGAGTTTAATCCAATGCTAAGTCAGTTTTGGCCATACAAAAAACTGGGTAAGTATCAGCTTAAACCTAAATTACAAATAGTAAGTAAGGCCCTAAATGTTTTTGAAACCGGTAGAAGTTAGTACTCATAGTTAAGCGGTGTAAACTACGTTAAGTTTATATTATAAATAATTTATAATGTCGCCACAAAGTTATTTTTTAACATAAACGATATGATTATAGTATATTTTCATTCATTCATATTTTGTCATTGCGATGGTCGAACATTAGGTAAGCAGTTGCAATAGGCATGATGACTAATTTTGAAAAACTATCTCACGATGTTTTTACGCATTCACTGTTTTCAAATATATATACATTTCTACATAAAATAAAGGTTTAGTAGCAAAAATCGCCATTTTAAAATCAAATTTGACATTTACGCCAAAAAACGCTTGTAGTATCATGGCGGCTGCCGACCCTGACGGTGACGTCACGATATTGTAAACTGCATATCACTACTATATGTAATATATGTATTCTAGGACGATTTGTGTATTTATAATCAATTCAAAAGTGCATAAGTGTTGTGCGGTCCCTAAATGTACAAACACGACGAAAAAAACACCTACTGAGGTATATGTTTTCTACCCACGCGAAAAAAAAGAGAAATAAGTGATTAAATTTCGCACGGCGAGACATAAGTGTATTTTATTAAGTACGCGTTTACAATGAAGTACAGTATTTGTTCCCCCACTTTTAGCTCTCAATAATATAATATTTACCATTATTTAGGCAATAAGCATATAAAGAACTTCATTAATGTCCAAACGTCAAAATAGGCCATCATACGTTTCCCGCGTATGTTTTTAGCTGAACACATAATGTAGAGAGAAGAAGGAGCATATTTTATCGATTTTCGAGATGTAAGTTGTATTTAAATTACAGATAAATAAAGTACTTATATGTACTTATTATTAAGTTTTTACGTTTCGAAATTCTGATGAACAAAAGTCTTTGTTCGACGCAAAGAAATATCCGACCATCAAAAGTTCCATTCTAGTTAAGAGTAGTTAAGACAGGCAGAAAAATAACTACTATGGCTGCTATTGCTAAAAATAACGATAGCAGATAAATATAGCTTGTTATTAACACAATACAAATAACGAGCGCTATGTAATAATTCGTATGCTGCTAAAATTGTAACGATGTTTTAAAACGCATGCTTCGCGTAATCGCCGTCGTTTCGCGAATCGCTTCATTGCATGAAAAAAATATAGCTTGCTAGTTTAGTTTGGCAGTGACCAGCATCATAACATGTCGAACGTTCGTCAGCTCACCATCGCGTGACAAAATTGTAGAATACTAAAACTAAATTAGTTTACCATACGTTGCGAGCGTTCGTTATTTATTTATTTATTCAATAAGAACTAAGTTACATACAAAATACAATAAACTTAGGCCCGATATTACAGTCGGCCCTCAACTCATTGAGTTTGTTAAACTCAAGATTAATGTTAAGGGGAGATTGAATCCATTTCCGTATTACAGTGCAATATAACATGTCAGTTACTAAATCTTCAATTATAGACATATTTCACTTTTTCTGTGGTTATTATCTGTCAAATTTTAATAACCTCAAATAATACGAAATACAAAACGGGACGCTACGACTTTAAATACCATTGTTTTATTATCCAACATGGTAAATTTAATTTTTTTCACCAAAATAATGCTTTTAAATGCCCATGTTCAATACGGCTGTCAGTTTGTTTTGTTGTGTGGCGCCACCGTCGATACAACTAACGCCTTTAATGATACAACACTGAAACTACACACGTTGCCTAACGCCTCTAGTGATAGAAACTGAAACTACACGAGTTGCCTAGCAAATGACAGTTGACTCACAGTTAAGTACTTAATCTGCTAGAAACGTTGAGTTAAATATTTGTCGTTTTAGTGACATATTTGAGGGAAGATTAGGCCTAAACGGACTGTAATACGCTATATTTTTGTGAAACTTGAGTTTAGCTCTTAAACTGACACTGTAATACCGGCCCATAGTATCCTCCGATAGGTAGGCGAGTATCTAGGTAAATTGAAACTATTTGCTTTGATGAATCCTTGTTCCATTGCTATTTTATTGTTTTGTTTTAGTTTTAAGTACCTAATTAAAATATTAATATATCAAAAACACCAAAATAAACATTGTCCAGACCGACAATTAATGCGTATATTGTATTGAAGACTATCAGAAGAATTGACGCGACCATACTATGACGTCGTGCGCTCTGATTGTTTTTTCTCATAAAGGAGGCTTTCTCAGTGATTGATTTTATATTCCTAATTTTCCCCTTCTATTCCTATCCATTGTCCTGTCCCAAACCTCCTAGCTTGTATGCATCTATTTTATGTTTACTTAATATTGATTTGTTTTATTTTTTTTGTTTCTTATCCTTGTAAGGTTTTTATATTATGTCGTTTTGTATGTATATACCCACGGAAATTTTCCTTTTTTTATACAAATATATTTTTTCTATGGGTATATACATGATTATATAGAGTTATATATTATATATAGTTATATATTTTGATTGTATGACCGTAACATAGTAATTGGCGTTACAATCTTGGTTTTTGTATTAATTAATTCATTTTGAAAATATATGTTATATTATAAAACTGTATGTAACCTTAAGAAATAAATAAATAAATAAATAAATAAAATGGCGGACTAACACATTTTGTATTTTTATATTTATAATATTATTATTCACTCCTTTAAAATGAAAATAAGTACATTTTTTAAATCTTTATAACCTATTTTATTTTTTAAAATCATAATTTCAATGATTTTTTCTTACAGTCATCACACCTATTACATAACATTCTATTTTTTTTTAATATATTAATCATAATATGTATATGAATCATAACAATTATCCCATATGTATATTAGATTCATCATAATACATTGTGTATTTCCATTTCAACCTCATGTAACACTGTACAACTCCCACAAACAATATAATAACATCATTTTATTTTATAATCAAGCAATGAAAGCCACCAAGTTATTTATTTCTGAAACGTTAAATATTCTCCACCACGTTACAATACTCGGTGCGTGTTATAACAGATGCGTCAACGATTCAATAGAGCGGATAGCGATATTATTTGGTTTATTGTCCCAAATAAACCAAATAAATCAATAAATAAAAATAGCATGTGAAAAATAAGCAGCATATTCCATATAGCTTGTTATGAAAAAAATAGCCATTTCGAACAACACTACAGTTGACAGTAACAAACACAATTGACAGTAACAATATGGTGACGTCATGCGCTCTGATTGGTGTTTCACATAAAATGGCGGACAAACATATTTTGTATTTTTATTTTAATAATATTAGTATTATTCGCTCTTTTAAAATGAAAATAAATATATTTTTTCAAATCTTTATAACATATTTTATTTTATAAAATCATAATTTCAATGATTTTTTCTTACTGTCATCACGCCTATTCCTCGATGCTAACATTAATTTATATTACTTACATAGTTTAAACTATAAATCATCCGAACTAAAATCATCCGAAATATATTAGTATTATTATTTAATTAATTGATATCATTATATTGCAAAAAAACAAAAGTGATATTAGAAAAGAATCAGGAAGCAGTCTTGCGGCTGCTGCCAGAAGTTTTTTTTTCAATTTCGTATGATCAAAATTCATTAGGTGTCACAAATTATTTTATAATTTATCGATGCATTTTATTACAAATTTTATTTAAAACCCAAGCAAATACAGCATAATATTCACGTTTTAATTTCCGTTAATCAAAAGGACTATGGAAAACACATATCTGCTTTCTGATTCCTGTAGTAAGTCAATTTATCTTCTAGGTAAAATTATAATTTTGAGCCCTTCTAAAATTTAAGGTCACCAGCCGCCACTGACCATACATATACATACATACATATTACACTATATACAAAAATATTATTATGAGGATTTTATCGTAACAATGGCATCGAAAATCAAAAAAACTTACTTTAACATTAGGAAAAACATTCAAATTAAACGAAATAGTCATAATGTTTTTCACTCAAATTCTAAGTTATACTTGAAAATATATTTTATTCGTGTAAACGTGTATTTCTATTTGCTCATGAAAAAGTCACTTTTTGACATTGGTTAAAACTTATTAGTATACGAATTTCCCGATAGATTATGTTAGTAGTTCATTGGTTCACTCACCCTACTCGATGTAAAATGTTTACTTTTAATAAATACGAAAAACATTGAACGAAATAATCAACATGTTTTTTACTCAAATGCCAAGTTATACTTGTAAAATATATGTATTTTATTCGTGAAAATACATACTTCCGACAAATGCCAAGTTATACTTGTAAAATATATGTATTTTATTCGTGAAAATACATACTTCCGACAAATGCCAAGTTATACTTGTAAAATATATGTATTTTATTCGTGAAAATACATACTTCCGACAAATGCCAAGTTATACTTGTAAAATATATGTATTTTATTCGTGAAAATACATACTTCCGACAAATGCCAAGTTATACTTGTAAAATATATGTATTTTATTCGTGAAAATACATACTTCCGACAAATGCCAAGTTATACTTGTAAAATATATGTATTTTATTCGTGAAAATACATACTTCCGACAAATGCCAAGTTATACTTGTAAAATATATGTATTTTATTCGTGAAAATACATACTTCCGACAAATGCCAAGTTATACTTGTAAAATATATGTATTTTATTCGTGAAAATACATACTTCCGACAAATATTTGCTCACAAAAAGTTCATTATTTTACATTTCATTCAATGAAAAAAATTGTACGAAATTTATCAAATAAAAATAACACAGTAAAACATTAAGGAGTTTATTTTATATTTATCGAAAACTGTCATTGGTTGTGAATAAAGCAATGCGAAAATTATTTATTGTTTAAATCATTCATAAACACATACATACATATTACGCGTTAATATAGTGTCGATTTGTTAAAATTTGTCGATTTGATTAAATTCTCTTGAAAAAATCGTGACGAAACACAACATCAAGTATACACTTTCTTTATGATACTTGTTGATAACGGATGGTAAAAATGATTTTGAAATTATATATTTAAAGTGCATTGATACCTAATTCAGTATAAAAGAAATAACAATACTGTTACTGGATGTCAAGGAACAGCTCATTTCATATTTTTCTAATACACGTATAGAAAGTATAACTGTATGTATGTATGATAAAAGTAGAGAACGAATGGCTAGAACAAGTTGAGGAATATTTATATTGTGGAGTATGTTTGAACGGACTGTAAGACCTGATAAAGATGTAGAAAGAAGAGTTATGGCAGGTAATAGAATAAACGGAGCACTCAGACCAGTAATGTCCGATCCAAGTATCTCATAGAAAGCCAAAATTGCAGTGTACAATGCGATTGTAGTGCCTACTTTGACGTATGCCAGTGAAACAGGGACCTGGCAAAAGACACATGAAAGTAGAATAAATGCTGTAGAAATGAGATCACATAGAAGAGTATGTAATAGAACGATATATGAGAATAAAAAATGAGGACATAAGGAGAGAATGCAAGATAAAGAAGGATATTATATGAAAAATGAAAGTGAATGCCTTGAGGTGGTTTGGACATATGAACGACTGACCAAAAAAATATACATGGGTGTAAGAGATGGAGTGAATAGCAGGGGTCGCCCCAGAAAGGGATGGCATGACCGTGTGAATGATATTTTGGAAGAAGGAAACATAAAAAGTTTGAACAATCGACGAGCATGCAGTATGAGACGATGCATGGATTTAAAGGAAGCCAGAAATGCGTGCAAAAATTGAAAACTATGGCGCTCGGTTCTCTCTGCTTACCCCGTAATTAAATCCAGCTTAATCATCAAACAATTTGTGTATTTATTTATTATAAACACTTTTTTAAATCCCGTGCAAGTGGCGAGTATATTGCCAAACTTCAATTTCTTTCAACTAACCATTGTTTTCAGTCCAGAGAAGCTTGATTTGCTTAAATAATGAATTGAAATAAATTTTCTTATCTACTGAGGATGAAAACAAAGACGCCGGCATCGAAGCTAAACGGATTACCATTTATGCCACTGCGGTCGACAGTTGTATGTCAATTGGTCAGATGTATGTCAATGTACTTTGTACGTATGTATGTTCATATTATGATGTCAATATAAAATTTTATTTATAAATTTAGACACCAAGTTAGATAGAAAGTCGTGCACACAAACGTCTGAAGACGAAATCCATTGTACATGATACCCGTTAAGAATTTTATAAAAAAAAACGAGTGGGTTGTGGCCATCGCTATACTCCTCACTACCAAGACACCACAAATAATTCAAATTTTGTTAAATTATTTTTGAATTAAATATTTCAATATGAAAACATGATAATTTGTCTTATTATGAAAGTGCCTTTTCAGCAATTTTAAAATAATAATATTAAGTATAAGTTTCCTGAGCTTGGGTTAAAACAATGAGAAAATCAGATATCGTTCAAAATCTGATGGGGGTATAAGCGAGTATTAGATAAAAAAAAAATAGAAAATTTGAAAAGAAAGAGTACATAGGTGCTTTAGTCTATAATCGATAAAGATGAGTAAATACGTCGTATATAGTACACAGCACACACACAGACACATTGTGATGAAACTTTCAGAATACAATCTCAGCATGATACTAGTTGATAATTTGCAAAAAAAAAATTGCGAATTCATAACTCCGCACTACTTCTCCTTGGGGTAGTGGGGAGTTAAAAACATAACGCTCCACTATTTAGATGCAGTAGAGAGAGGAAAAATGTGACCTTTTATATACATCATACAAGGATATACAAATAAGGAAATAAATATGTTAATATTTATTTTCGATGTTATACATATTTTCCTTTGATTGGAGATAATCACAACTACATACATTATGGATTTATATCTTTGAAAATATATTGATATATAATATTCACGTAGAGCTCGCCAAGCGAAAGATTGTGAGAGCTGACGTTACCTGTGCACAAAACAATTTTAGAACAGGAATATACTCTGATTTGAATCAACCAATAAAATCAGTTAACGATTGACGTTGTGTAGCGTATTACGTATCGCTGTTGTCCTGCCCTCCTAGACAACGTGTCATTTAGCCCAAGAAAAGAAACAAGAAAAAATAACTCAATGTATGGAAGTAACAGTTGTCACGTTACAGGCAACTGTCACTGAGTACATTGAGTTATCTTTTCCTGAGCTAAATGACACGTTGTCCAGGGGGGCTGACCTTTGCATTTTATTTCATTTTATGTTGTTCTGGAAACAGACATTTATATACCTACAATTTGGTAAGAAACCATAATATATAAGCAGAACCAATGAAGTTTCCTAATGTGTTAATACAATCAAATGTCTTGGTAATACGAACCTTTACATACATAAAATAAAACATACTTAAATATGTACATTAGGCTGGGCCGTCCATGTATGGATAATATATTTTTGAACATATCTTAGCGAAAGGGGTCACAAATATTGCGCATAAATATTTACCGTCTTACTTATAAACGTAAACTATGTATAGTACGTGGTAATAGAGCGTGATTAACGAAAAAGGCTACTTATAAACCGTGAGTATCTTTATTTCACCTTTATTTAGCAGACGTCAAGTTAGGACGGGTCGAGAGGTTGTTTAACGCTTGACTAACGCTTCATACCAAATATTTCAAAATGGCGGATCTTTCACATAATATGATCCGACGCATATTTGAGATTGACAGAAAAATTTAATCTTTAAAACATTTTTCCTTGTTATTCTTCATCGCAATCGTGTTTATATTGACTCAACACGGCACAACATGGTGTTTGTTTTCATTTTTCGATAACAGTTATTCAAAGATTACATGCATTTATCTATTCTTTGACATCTGTGAAGCTATTGCGGCCATATGAAAAAAAATGAGGGTTTTCGTAAACAAATCGGTGAACTAGTTAGTCACATCTTAGTATACGTTTATAAGTCAGATTTTTTAATACCGAATTTAACTATTATAGTCGTGCTTATTTAGTTGCGCGTTTAGTAAGCTTTTAACGAAATCAATAAGACCTTTTTAGATTGTAACTGCATTTTTAAATTTCAAATAAATAGTACTTTTGGCCCTCTACTGATGCTTGAAGCTGGGGCGGGGCTTGTAGGATATTTTTGGAAAATATGAATCATTTTTGACATTTGAAATTTCTTGATTTATCCAAATCAAATAATAAACGTTTAATCCAAATCAAATAATAAATTTTATTATTCTCAACATACATCCTTATTCTTCTTCTTCCTTTTCATAGATCCGAAGGTCTGTTTTTACCGCTATTCTGTCCCCTGCGATGTGGACTGTCAACTGTCTCGCCATCTCTTTGAAGGTCTTCCTGGTGGCCTTCTTCCAGCTGGATTCTCTTGGAGAGCGATACGTGGGAGTCTATTTTCATCCATTCTGTTTACATGTGAGCTCCAATATCGCCTCCGCTGTCTTCCCCATCTGAGGATGTATTCCGTACTACACTTTTTTCTCGAATATATAAAACATGTGTAAGACCCATTGCCACCTACGGAGAAGAGACCAGAGCAGACACAACGAGAACAAAATCTCTTCTGAAAACATCAGAGATGAGGACATTGAGATGTATAACCGGAAACACTCTAAGAGACCGAATTCGAAATACTGAAATAAGAAACATACATACATACATCCGATGAAATTATATTATAGCGCGGCTGAAAGGTCTTCCGAAATTGACCAACATTTACTCCATTTTTTCAAATCAACAATTGACGCGCGACACACTAGTACAACACGTACTAATGCACTTAAAATGACATATTTATTATAACTATTACATTCTACGTTTTGCAGAGACCATAAATATTTTTTTTTATTATTTCTATATTACTAAACTCGAGGCAGAAAAACAAAAAAAAAGAATATTTTAAAAACTTTGACTTCTGGTAGAGGGCTAAAAGAAGTATTGAATACTTTTATTATTATTTTTTAGATTAACAGTATCCAAATAAGTAACTTTTTAGACCCCTTTCATTTGTGGATTCGAAAAAAAATAATAGGTACAAACCTGAACTCAGTCATACATTTGCAACTATGCCGTACAAATCTCTAACACGCATTATCTTACTTGTCGAGCTCTATTGAAAGGAAATTAATATGATAATAATGTGAATCATATATGATCAAACGTAAAAAGTTTATAACTCTCCGTTGTTATGTTCATTCCTTCATTCATACCATCACTGCATTTCTCACAATGTGGATTTACTAACGACAGCTGTGCCGGGGTGTATTACTTTGTAAAAGGATTCACGACACGTGCATGTATCCCCACACACCAGTCTCGTTTCATTTAAAAAGGCACTACATTCAGAATTGCTGTTGAACGGGTCATACGGGTCACCTGTATGGTGTCCACATTATAATGTATACACTGAAATGTTAGAATCTGTCCAAAGGAAGTTTGTAAAAATTCTGTCTTATAGTGCCGGTATAGGTCGTTACATGTTAACTTATAATCAGAGATTGATTTTTTTTAAATATTTCTAAGGTGAGTACTCGACGAAAAGTGGCGGACGTGGCATGTTTATTTAATATAATAAATAATGTGATGGACACACAGCTGGTCAATGACTTAAAATATAACGTCAATATTAAATCACTAAGAAACCCAAATATTTTTCACATAGGGTTCTGTATATCTAACATATCATTTTATAATCCATTGTATCGCATGTGCCGTATTTACAATAGTCATAGCAACTCCAACATAGTTGATATCTTCTGCAACACAAGAGAGGTATTTAAAAAAAGAATGCTATTGATTCTGAGTAGAGAGGAGAATTTCTGTTGATGTTTTCGGTGACAGGAAAATTATTCGAAAAACAATTATTCGAATGCTCAATTTTACGAAAATCAATTTTACGAATGGCAATTATTCGAATAACATTTTTTCGAAAAACAATTTTCCGAACACACAATTATCAGAATTTACAATTGTTCGAATTTTTATGACGTCATGTTGGTAGTATTGTGAGAGGAATAAACCATAGAATTTTATTATAATATACTAGATGTCGTAGTTAGCAAATTTTGTATGAATCGAAAACAAAAGACTCACTTTTTGCATGGAGTACTACATCTACATAGTATATTATGTATAATAAAAATCTATGGAAATAAACAACATGGCGACGCACCGCGCTGTCAGATATCCTAGGATGTACACCTATTTTTTAAACCTAAACCTACAAAACTTTGGTAAAATAGGTTGGTTAGGTTTATTTGTAGTTATAATTGCGACTGGCGTGAGCCAGTTGCATGATATATTAAAAAAAGTAAGTATAATATTAAAATAAAATAACGTAATTGGTGTGAATACTAGATAAACATAAACTGGTGTACAAACTAGGCTATCCCGCGCTGTCAAACATCAGTTATTAAAAATGTGCAAACATACGTACCCAACAATAATACAACAAGTAATAATAGTCTTCATCGAATATATTTTACTGGCAACAAATATGTCAAAGGAGGCAACGTAATGACACAAAAATATATTAAATTCGGTTAATTGGTTTTCCAACAAATGTTAGTTCGAATAATTTGCTTTCGGACAATTGTCATTCTGATAACTGATTTTCGAAAAATTGTTATTCGTACAATTGCGCATTCGAACAATTGTGTTTCGAAGAATTTTCATGTAATCATGTTTTCATCCCTTTTTTTTGTTATATGCACAATTTTCATTACTTTTCATTGTTTTATATATGCTTCTCTATATTTACTTTGTACTTTTTATTGTTGCTTCTTTATGCTTTTATAGGTTTTGTATAATTATGTCTTATTTTTAAAGTTTTTTTATTACTGCTTTTATCTTGGATATTTTAATATGTTTGTGTAAATAATTTATGAACTTCGCATGTTGTGTTCACTTCCAATTGGATATTGACATTATGTAAAATTATTATGATATACTTTCTTGTATGCGATTGTCAATGTCTGTAAGTGTCCCAAATAAAATAAAAATAAAAATAAAATAAAACGTCATTGCTGAACTGTATATGTACCTGGGGATACCCGAAAACGAATATAATAAAAAAATGTGGAAACACTATTCTAGGCCGGTGCCTCACAATTTATTATGTCCACATGAAACAAAAAATAATCTTTATTGTGTATATTTAAACTTAAACCCAAATGGTGTCGCTTGATTCATAGTGATGATCGGAATCGAACATACGACGGGAGAAATGAAGGCAGGTGATGAAACCGCCAGTTCACGACGCGACGGTGATCTGTTTTAGGGGTGTGCCAGATATCCGTATTCGCGGATACCCTATGGGAAAAAAGGTCAGTAGGGCTGCTCGTAACATGACCTTAATACGTTCGTATCTTGTCTTAATCTTGAATATGTACAATTCACTACTAAATCATAATCTTTAATCATAAAAATTCGAAAAGAACAAATTTTAAAAGAAATGGTTTTTCATTTTTTAATAAATTGTTGCTATTTATTACTTGATATTTATCTAAAAAGATTTCAAAATTTTGAATCTAATCTTAATCAAATTCATGCTATATTCGTATCTGTTACTTTTTAGTGGGTCTTGGACGGATATATTTTGTATTCATTTAACGAATTTCATTGTACGAAATATTAATCTTTTTTGTCCTGTGTAAACAAAAACCAAGCCCAAGGTCACGTTCGTCAACTATCGGTTTAAGGTCACGTTCGTCAACTATCGGTTCAAGGTCACGTTCGTCAACTATCGGCCAAACATCACGTTCATCAACTATCGGCCCAATTTAACGTTCGTCAACTCGGTCCGAGGTAACGATCGTCAACTATCGGTCCAATGTCACGTTCGTCAACTATCGGCCCAATTTAACGTTCGTCAACTGGGTCCGAGGTAACGATCGTCAACTATCGGTTCAATGTCATGTTCGTCAACTATCGGCCCAAGGTTACGCTGGTCGACAGATAACGAACAAAGTGGGTACGAATTTTGTACTACAACAGTCCGTATCTGTATTCGTAAATCTAGAATCTAATCGGCCTACTACTTTTATGAATGTATTGTGTTATGGCTTGTTTCAAAAAAATTTGAAATACTATAACTAATCTTATTGAAACTTGTAGGTTAGCAGTGGCGTGCAAGCCATACATGCCTATATGCCTGGCATGACTATCAAAATCAAAAAAAATTATAAATATCATAGGTATCAAATATTTATTAATAGAATTTAAATATTTATAATATTTCAATTCTAATATTTATAATTTTGATTATTTGCTCCTGCCTTCACGCAATGCGTGTAATTGGTACTATGTGCATAGTACAAAACAGGATTTAAAGAAAAAATATAAGGTGAAAAGATATTATGGAGGTTGACTAAACAGAGGATTTAGTTTTTTTTTTTGGGCAGAACCAGCTGACGGACCCCTCGCACGCCACTGTAGGTTAGGTATTTTTCTATGTCACACTGTAAAACTAATCTTAGGAAAAACTTTTTTACTCACCGAGCCACCTCCAATTTCAACAAACAGCTCAATAACATTGACTTCTTTCATATTCAATCTCTACTCTCGTTCAAAATTGCGATAAAGCGCCAACTTTGCACTGATAACATAACTCAAATAATCTAAGTATAACTCATGATTCCACTCTCTAGTATATACATATATGTATCACCCTATTAAAGGTTGTAAATACACCTTTTTTGTTAAGTCGTAAGTACGTTAGAATCCCATGTTATGATTCTAGAATATAATCTTCTTTGTACTGTTCCTTGTGTGTTCCAGGTATGATCCTATAATTTGGTTTATCTCATTTGTTAAAAATTATATGTAAAACTTTAACAATCACTTGATGACTTGATATGATGTCCTGTTATCATTTAGGTACGTAGTCTATCATTTACTGTTTTTTTTCCATTGTTCTTAATATCATACTACGTTATTATAATCTATTGTACTGTTGGATATCCAAAATAAAATAAAAATAAAAACACATTATTTTTGTGACAAGTAATATTACAATTTGCTCGTAATACTCAGTGTGCGTGTCCGAATCCGCGGATATGTATTTTCAACGATCCAGCACATCACTAGTCTGTATATGTACACTAGGCTGGGCCGTCCATATATGGAGGATTTTATTTTTTATCATATCTTAGCGAAAATGGTCTCAAAATTTGCGCATTAATATTTAGATTGTAACTGCATTTTTAATTTTCAGATTTAATAGTACTTTTGGCCCTCTACTGATACTTGAAGCTGGGACTTGTACGATGTTTTTGGAATATATAAATTATTTTGGATATTTGTAAATTCCTGATTTTTTTCAAACTAAATAATATTAGTTTCAATGCGGGTAGAGAATTTACATCCGATCAAATTGACTATTATAGCGCTGCTGACAGGTCTCCCGAAATTACTTTTACTCCATTTTAAATCAACGGTTGGCGCGCGATACACTAAAACAACACGTACTAATGCACTTAAAATGACATATTTATTATAACTACTGCATTCTACGTACTGCAACGAACATAAATAATTATTTTTATATGATTTAACTTGAGGCCGAAAAATAAAAAAAATGACTATTTTGAAAACTTTGACTTCTGGTAGAGGGCCAAAAGTAGTAATCCAACTGTCGATTCGTTCAAGAGAATGAAATTCTATTGAAGGAAGAGGCTGTTTAAATCAGAACATTTTGTATGGCGTAGTGGACCTTTTTCACGGCTATTCCAACTTTGATGTCAAAAAACACCAATTTAGAGGCTTCGCAGCATATATGTTCCCCATACATGAATTTACTCAGAATTCGGAGTAGGTACAACATTTTATGTGAGTTTTGTGTGTGTGTCTGTGTCCCCCCCCTTATAACTTTTGATCCGCTCAATTTACAGAGCCCAAAATGTCAGAATATATAAACAGTTATAGGCCTACAAAACTTTTATAGTCAGAATTTTGAATTTTTGTTTCAGTCAGGGGTTATCAACTTATGTATTTTTGGTTTATTTTTCTATATATCTCAGAAACCATAAAAGCTAGAACGCTGAAAATTGGTATAAACATAGACAAATACAATAATTCAAATAAGTTATTTAAAAAAAAATCCAGGATTTCTCAAACATTTTTTATTAAGAAAAATATTTTTTTTATCATAAATTTATGAGTTTAACTGCCTATATTACCAAATATTTTAAAAATATCGAAAAAAGCCGAAACACCTCAACTGTATAATTTAATTTTCTATAAGAAATATCAATATTGTAGAAGTAAATCTCAATTTTTTTAACAATTTTGAATTTAGTGACGACATCGCTTCATACAATTTGTATGGCAGTCGCCTATACACAATATGTATGTAAGAAGACTTAATAGTTTGATACTTTAATCTCCAAACATACATACATACCATCACGCTGTTTTCATATTCTGGGTAGAAAAAAGGACTGACCTCCATACTATCCTATCTTGACATACATACCTACATGTGTTTTATAGAAAAAAAAATATCCTAAAATATTCAATAATTTGGATTTATGAGTTTATAGTTTGGTAATTATTCTTCAACTATACATACTATCGATATCGACAGTTGGATCTCATGTGTTACATGCAACTAGTGAATATTTTTTTATTATTTTTTAGATTAACAGTATCCAAATAAGCAAATTTTAAGACCCCTTTCATATGTGGATTCGAAAAAAAAATGTACGGCCCAGCCTAGTATCCACGGCTGGAGATAATTGATTGAGGTAAGCAATGATTACTTGTACCTCAATTACAGACATTCCAACAGTTAATAGGTAGACTATACAATAAATATCGTGTGGCTCCAAGCAGTCTACCAAGATGATGGTTGGTACATACAAACAGGTAGATATATTATCATTATTATACTCGTCCATTTGGTTTCGCAATTCTCAGTATTGGAGAAATGCAAGTCTCGACAGCATCAGTAGCGGTTAAACAGCGCCACGCGTACCTACTAGTGATGTGACGAATTGTTAAAAATAAAAAAAACGCGGCTCGGTTTTCAACGCTTAAAACATCATCCAAAATACGGGTTATATACTTTAATCATCGTTTTAGACGAGTATTATTTTCTCCTTTATTTGCGACCCCTATCAATGCATTCATGAAAAAAAATGCCATTTATGTGGAAAATTTGCCACATTTTAATTTTGACTATAGGACAGTTGAATTTTTTTGCGATGCTTCATTCGCTTGTTCCGCGTTTCGTTCAACATCGTTTGACTTTGCGTTTCTCAGGATTTTGGTCGAGAGATGCCAAATAAACAAATGGTACCGCGAACGTCTCACGTCAAAGACAACACAACACAAATGGTAGCAATGTTGACTCGTCGGCAACGAATAATTTTACAGATTCCTGTTTTACAAAAACGATACGAAACGCGTTGAAAAAGAGAAAAAGTTTCTTTTTTTTTCACCATGTTGAAAAGCCATTGAAAACCTAAACCCCGTTGAAAACCTCGTCCGTGTAAAGTGCGCTTAATAAACGTATTCAGAGTCAAATACTTTGAACTTTTTATTTATTTATTTAACTTTTTGTACATAATTTAAACAATTATAATGCACACTGGCGGGCTTATTGCCATTTGGCAATTTCTTTCAACCAACCAGATTACAGAGTGACAGAATTATACATGTACATCAATAGAAAATGAAAGCTACAAAAGAACAAATAAAATATACATAACACCAAGTTAAATAAATAGAAAAACATCATAGCAACAAAAAAGGGATTGGGAAGGAATAAGAAGAGGAAATCGAGATCGGGTGTTTAGGGGTAAATATTACGTAGCACAGGGAAGGAAGGAAAAGGAGAGGGATCAGGTATTTTCGAAGAGATATCCCTGCTTTAGTCTTTTCTTGAAAGTGGAAAGCGAGATTGACGAAGTTATATCAGGACTCAAGTTATTCCGGAGTCTTGCTGAACGCACCTCAAAGGAAGAGCTGAAAAATTCAGTGTTATGAATGGGTTTAGTTAATGTAGTACGTTCAGCAGATTTAACTTTACTTTGAACTTTTTAATTTTTGTACTTACTTATTTTTTTAAATTTGTTTTTATTCTAATATCATAGTAGCACATTTAATCTTTCCCCATCGTTTTTCCTTTTTATTTTCCTCTTCCCTTTATTTCCCGTCACCGGCAAATATAAACAATTTAATTTTTTTAATTGGTCTGTTTTTTTGTTTATTTTATATTGTATTCCTTTTGTATATTTTATAAGACTGTGTTTGTCCCTCAAATAAATAAATAATTACGAGTATTGAGGAGGACTTAAGGAGCCCTCAAGGAAAGCGTACATACTAAAAATTTTGATCATACAAAGATATTCTGTTTACACTTATTTAATTTTTTTAATATTCTGTTGATACCGAATCGAAAAACAATGCGATATATATTTTTTTAACATATTCTACAGAAAAAATAAAGTTAGTATTACTCACTCGTTCCTTCGTGTATTCAAAATTTTATTATTTAACAAATGAATGAATTTACGTACTTTCAAAGAAGCAAAATGTGAATGCCCAGAACAAACATATTTAAGTATATATGCATAACAAAATTTCAAGTAGTAAATATTGTGGAAATTTTTGAGAAGGAACCTCGAACATTTAAGGCTTCCTTAAGATTTGACTGTGAATACGGATATTAGTTCCATGAGTACAAACACGGATCTCAACTGCGGTAGTACATTCGTTCTTAGTTAGTGCGCGTAACCTAGGCCGATAGTTGACGAGCGTCAAAATATATTATTTGAAATGATCCAACTGTCGATATGTTCAAGAGAATTTATTTCTCTTAACAGATCGACAATGTTTCAAGCCATGATTCGCGAGATTTTGTATGGTCAGGTCTACATTTTTCACGGTTTTTAAACTTCTAAGTCAAAAAACACCAACTTAGAGGATTCGCAGCATAGGTATATATGTATGATGGATGAACTTAGAATTTAGCGTAGAACGATAAGTGTGTTTATGTAATTATAATTTACACTTATAATTTTTGAACCGATTAAATGCACAGACCCCAAAATTTCAGAAAGAATAGAAACTTTTAGGTCTGCAAAATTTTTACACTCAGAATCAACTTAAAATTATTTCCTTCATTTTACCATATATCTCAGAAAACATAAAAGCTATAACGGTGAAAATTTGTTTAAATATAGACAAATGCAAACAAATTTTCATGAAAATGTTCCAGGGTTTCTCAAACTTATTTTAATAGGAAAAAAAAATTTTTATGGCACATTTATGTGTTATACTGCCTGTATTTCCATTTTTTAAAAACATCGAAAAACGTAGACTCTATACACATACTATCGCCATGGACAGTTGGATCTCATGTGTAACATGTAACTTTTTAATTTTGGTTCAAAAAAGCCCAAGTTTTCATCCCAGAGAAAGAAAAATATTCAGACAGAGAAAAAGGTAGAATCGTAGAACACGGGATAAAAAGGTTGACTGGAGCTGATCGAGAATGTTCGAGAACTTGAAACGAGTTTTCTATGGATAATTATTATGTTTGATTCTTCAGTAAGTATGTTTGGGTGTAATTTTACAATAATAAAACGGTTTTTGGTTTGTTCAAAATGGATCAGAAATCCTGAGGTGCCCTTATTCCCATTCTCGTGTAATATTTTGCGATAAGTTCCGCTAATCTTTACATATCACGGAATGTAAAGTGTAAGTTACGTATCACGAGCTATCATTCATAACTATTATCTGTGAAACGAACGAATGTGTGTACGCGTCGCTTTTTGACTTTACACAGGACTTAACACCACCTCGATATGCCGCATTAAACATTGCGAATAAATTAACCTGTCGAATGTCAAACGTATTTCGCTCTAATCAGAATACCGCGTTACGAACGGGGAACGAAAGTTTTCTCGGCATAATGCGCGAAAGTTTACGCGGGCTAGTGTCCGCTGAAAACAGAATAACGATCAGAGACGCATGTAGCGTATAAACTTGTGTATATTGCCGCGATAAAAGAATCGGAATAAGCCTGCTGCTACTTGAATTTGAGCAGAGATATGTAAAAACAATTGGTCAATAAAGTTATCAAGTTTACTAGATATTTATTATCAATGAAGTTATCAGGTATACCTGATATATAATCAATGAAGTTATCAAGTATACCTGATATTTATAATCAATGAAGTTATCAAGTAGGTATACCTGATATTTATAATCAATGAAGTTATCAAGTATACCTGATATTTATAATCAATGAAGTTATCATGTTTACTCGATGATATATATATATTTCATTTTATTACTTTTGTGAGGTACTATTTACAGCTCGTATATAACATTTACTAATATTGTACTTATAAATGAACGAAGGTCAGCAATTAATTACATTTAATTGTGTGGTGTCCCTTCAGATCTGTGTGACAGTTATTATATCACATATACATAGGTATATTATGTTTTATATCGGTAATTGAAATTCTAAAATTATAGAAGTTTCTAGAAATGATAATAGGCATTTTTATACTTGCTATTCGCCTTACGTAACACTGAAAATAAATAATGACCGTTCACAGTTCTACCGAAATATCTCGATAGTTTATTATAGAAATGCACGAAACATATGATAAATTATTATCAATTGTAGTTAAACTTTTCCAATCAGTCAAAGTAACGGCAGATATCTCGGATATTTATTTATTTATTTGTAACATTAGTAGGTACATTATAATTAGTACACTTGGATTATTGCCAAACGGTTATTTCTTCCAACCAACCAGAGTTAATGTTGAAAATACAATACAGTGTGTACTTTGGCAAATTGCATGAAAAATATGATAAAAATGACAAAAAAAGGTTGAATATAAAAACTGTGATAAGGAGAGGAAGAAGAAATAACCTTTATTATCATATAGATATTTTTGCTTTAATTTGATTTTGATAACGTTTAGTGAGATACACTGTTATTATCAAATGATAACTGATTCATACCTATTATTTGATGATATCCTTGATATTCCTTGAAAATAATTATTATTACTATTTATACTACCGACCTTCGTGGCTCAGTTGGATGGATATCCCGAGTAAAAGGTCCCTGTTTCGATTCCCGGATGAGATACAGTTTTTTACTGTGTTTTCAGTCTGGAACTGTGAGACTATACACATTTTCCTAAGTCTCCTGAATGTTGTAACTTGTTATTGGGTGCGTGTTAAATTAATATTTGACATAAACTTCATGAGCCTCTTCGCCGTGATGGACCAACCAAGCAAAAAGACACAAATTTACGATCTGCGCACCACGCACCCACCAAGTTGTTTTATTTTATTTCATTTTAATTTATATAATAGAATACAACAGGGACAGTAAAAAAAGTACAAAATACAATGATATTTTTTTAGTGCCAATTTAAAATAAATGAAAGAAAAATAAAAAATAAAATAAACTTATTAAATTTGACTGATACGTAAATTATAGCTCGTTTTTGTATGGATAATACATACTTACTTTACTTTTTGTGTGGCTACGGCTTTTCCTGCACCTTTGGCTGCGTCATCGAGTATTTTCCTTCTACACTCTTGGCTCCCGTTCGGCCAGCCACTTCACAGCCTCTGGAGTCGCCCTATGGATGTCCTTGCACCCAGTCTCCTTCATACATCCGTATCGGGCATTCCTCTAATAGATGCTGGATAGTTTGGCTTCTTGCTCCACAGTCACATTCCGGAGAATCCCTTTTTCCTCATTTCCACATTTGGTAGATAATAATTATGTTTATATAATATTTTGCGTCTTTTGTATTTAATTTTTTTTTTTTTTTAATAAAAATGAATATGTCCTTGTTAAACAAGTACATATACATCTTCCTACGTTCCCTAAAATAAGCAAATAAATGCTTGTGCTATAGGTGAACGAAATCGGTCTCATTTACACACGAATGCTTGCACTCTGTAAAGGGAAATATGTTTTTTCTTATTGTGCATCTTTTTCTATATTTTTTGATTGTTTTATATTTCATATACGTATTATAAATTTAATATATAACGGTGATAGCCCAGCGGTAAGGTCGTCGTTTAATATGAGCGGTGATAGTCCAGCGGTACGGTCGTCGCCTCACAAGCGCGAGATCGACGGTTCGAATCCAGGCGGGGCAAGCACTTCTGAATTTTCAAAAAATCTATGTGCGGATTTATATAACTTGCTATGTGTAGCCATGATCCAATTTGTCTGATTCCCCTTTCTAAGGGTTACGAAGGTCAGATGGCAGTCGCTTCAATGTAATAACCAGACTCGCCAATTCCAGGATCATGGTCAAAGCGTACCCCGATAGAAACGGGACAAAAGCGCTAAGAGGAAAGAAGAAGAAATTTAATATATAAAAAAAATGTATTCCAAGAAATTGTATTACATTTTATCAATTTTGAAAACAGGGTGGATAGGAATATGGTAGGGAGGGAGTGGATGGTATGCATCGACCACTGGAAAATCATATTACAATTTTAACTCCATGTGTCTCAATATAACATGAATAATACTGAATTATTTTTTAACAGATTTTTTAATTATCTCAATAGAGACGAAGTTGGAATATTTACTGTAGGAGAACCGGGAAATCAAGGCACCTACAGGGCTTACGACCTGTCATAGGCTGGCTTACGTGATCACTTCATGCGCTTGCGCAACGTTCACCAATTATGCCTTTTTAATGAGATCCCTATCAATTTAATTTTGAAAGTTCTATATATTCTAATACTGAAATTCTTTTCGCTTGAAAATAAGGAATTTTTACTACAGCCATCTATGTGTGAAATACCTTTGACTCCCGACAGGGAAAAAAATCCAATGTTTGCGCATATGCAATAATAAAAATATTAGAATACTGAATTAGATTAAATTTAATTAAATTAAATTAAAGGGGGACAACTTTCGATACCTATAGTAACTGTCAATTGACGAGAAGCAATAGAATATCTATAATATCTTTTTAATTTTTCATTCATTCTCTAGTACCATCACGGCATATCCCACAATATGGGAGTAACCAGCGAAAGGTATGCGGGTGTACACCGCATTATAAAAGTATGCACGATACATGCGTGTATCCCCCACACACTGGTCTCGTCTCACCTAAAAAAGGTAATACTTTTGAACTATGTGAGATGTTATTTTGCCTGTTGTATTATAGATTACTCGTCTCTTACGGGAAACCTGAAAACAAGGATGAAAAATAAATAAATATAATATAGGACACCCTTTTCAAAGTTTTCTTCTCACACTAAAGTAGTAATCGATTTTACTAGCTTACATTAAATTACCCAATTAATAAGCTTTCCTTATTTTTAATTTATTTCACAGTTAAATCATGTTTAGAAATGTATGATTATGATTTTAAGTCTTACTAATTTGGAAACATGTAAAAAAAAATATTCAAAAACAATTATTTTTTTTGAATTTTCGAAACATATAAGTAGGTACATTATTACAAAATAAATTTAAACATTATAAATTTAAACATTTGTTACAACATTATAGACAGTATATATCACCTCACTAGATCTAGGTTTGTTCTGAGGTGATAATATTTTATATTAATTTTCGTCATGATGTATGTAGTGAATGTAATAATATTATTTGCGAAGGAATGTAAATATCAAGTGTTTAAGTGTATGTTATCTCATGTATATCATCTAGAGCAAAATCGTTTAAACATGTAAAATCGTTTAAACATGTAAAATCGTTTAAACATGTAAAATCGTTTAAACATGTAAAATCGTTTAAACATGTAAAATCGTTTCTTACTGACAATCCTTTTTATCTTAAATTTTTGTTGCAATTAATAATGTTTTTTTTTTGCAATTATATTGTTTAATAATGTTTTCATCATTCAGAACATATATTTGTTTCGGAAGAAAACTATAAAATAAACAAAAAATAAATTGGCTGCCTTAAAACGGGAATTATTCCTAGTTAGGCAGACAAAGGTAAAAAGTGGAACACACCCTATATACCTACCACAAAAATGGTTTAATTCATGTATTATATACTTATTCATATATATATTGTATATATTATTATTTTTTCTTTGTATACATTGTTCCAATGTAATTTGTTTTTAAAAAGTAAATAAACAATTATTATTATTATTATTAATTAAATTAGGACATATTTTGCATCATGATATTCAAAGGAGAGTCGAGTTAGGTACTCTTTTTTGTAAAAAAAATGTTTCATTTTTGTTTATTATTGTACCTACTTTGCAATACATCTACTCACCCTTTGAAAAAAAAAATAATAATCATAATATTTATTTTTCCAAAATAAAATACATACAGAAACTTATAGTTGTTCAACATGAATTTATGATTTATGGTGTATAAAATATAGTAAAATAAAATGGTTGTTGGGAAGTACCGTGTTTTTTAGTTCCTCGAATAAAAATTTGTCTATCTAACTATGAGTAATTCCTGTTTTAAGACAGACAATTTTATCATATATTTTTTACAATTTTAGTATAATTTTAATAACAAGTCCACTTCAAGCTACATGATTGTAATATTGAATTTAAAAAAGAAGAATTATAATAAATATTATTGTTGCACCGAATCAAATTCAATTTTTTTAAAGCTCAGCCGGAAACGCATTTATTAATAATTTTATGAATAAATACAAAAATACATGTAATAAATTAAATACAAATTGTTAAATTTTATCTCCTAGAATTCTTTTATTAACAAAGCAGCCCGGCTGTGGAACGATCTTTCGAATTCTTTATTTCCACCTTCTTGCAACCCGGGTCTTTTTTAAATCCAAATTTATATTTTCCTGAGCAGATTGCGAACCCTCCCCAACGTTACGTAGTGCACTTCTTCGGAAGAGTATAATGGACCCAAGAGTATAATAGCCATGTTAAAAAAAGAAGCTGAATTTTTTTTTAACATGTATTATCATCGGGAACACACATATTCTGAAATTTTAAGAGCTCAATCTGGGTGGGAAGTAAGTTGCGAAATTTCAGTACAGACAGACAGACAAGCGAGATAAAGAAAAGGGTATAAAAAGTGGAAGCACTTTTCTATACCGGTGTCTCACAACAAATTCAATTGACACTTCTTTTTATCTTCGCTTGTAGCGACAGCCGGTGTCTGTCAATTTGTTTTGGTTGAGGTGAATTTACATGGGTCCGATTTTTTAGGTTAGTACTGTGAACCTACTTAGAGGATAAAGTATATTATTCTGTAGATACATGCTTATGTTACATAATAATTACCTCGTCAATTAAATACCGTATTATACAGTATAATATATTATCTAGGTTAAAGAGTATTAGATGATAGATCGAACAGTCTATGTTATACCATTTTAATCAATTGTATGTGTCGCGTCCAGTGGCGGCTGGTGACCTTAAATCTTAGAGGGACTAAAAATTATAATTTTACCTACATAGAAGAGAAATTAACTTTCAACAGGAATCAGAAATCAGATATGTGGCACAATATTATTTTCGTGCATTAAAATTAATAGTGTTTTCCATTTTTCTTTTGTTTATCGGAAATTAAAACGTGAACTTGAACATTTATGCTGTATTTAGTTGGGTTTTTAATTACTTTAATAATAAAATGCATCAATCAATTATAGAATAATTTGTGACATCTAGTAAATTTTGTCTTATATCAATTTTGTTTTTTGTTTTTTTTAGCAAAATAATGATATCAATTAATTAAATAATATAAATATATTTGAAATGATTTTTAGTTTAAACTATTACAACTACTAACCTAGCGTTCGACCATCGAACAAAAACATAGAATGAATGAAAATATAGTGTAATCCTTCGCGGGCACTGCCCCGTTTTGCTCAAAATAGGCATATGTACATTCAGCGTGTACGGCGCGGTACGGCGGTAGCGGATTGTCGCGTGAATTGTATGGGTTCTCCGGGCACAAGTCGACTGTGCCCGAGGAATGAAATATTTCATATAATCTTGCTTGCTTTACAAAGCAGGAAGGTTTAAATACTTTCGCTAGATATTCTACAGGCGTAAGACGGCAAACATTAATTAGAAAAATAATGTGTTCCCAAGTTTCAATTACATACATTTTTTGGAATCTTTTGAACGAAATTGTTGGGAGGGCTGAGCCCGAGAGCCCTTTTGGAAGAGCCGCCACTGGTCGCGTCCCTATGAGGGTCGCGGGATTGTGACGAAAGGAATAAGGACTGATCTGTCTTCCGTCACCGGTTTCCAGATGACACTCTCTTCCTCTACTGTCTTGAGGTTCGACGAGTCTTCTGACCTTCCAGGAGCAGCCCGGAAGGTACCAATTCCAATCGCCGTCGGGAATTTCACGATGCTTCGCGACCGGCAATATGCTCCAAAACTACGCTTCGCTGCGATAATCCACGAGATTATGTCACACGCACGACGTGTCAACTGGAGCGCATTCGGACTGATTTCAATGCAGCCTTGACATGGTCAGGCCCGGAGGGGTGGGGAAAGGAATAAAGTGAGGAAAGGATTTGTTCTAACAGTTCCAACACTGAACAGTATACAGTATGTGCTGCAAAAGGTATTTGAAGAAAAAGGGATAGCGAAACAATACATTTATTCGTACCATCACGGCATATCACACAGTGGTAGGTAACCAGCGAAAGGTGTGCATCACCTTATAAAAGGAAGCACTACCAATGCGTGTATGCCCACATACCACCGTTTCGTCTCACCTTAAAAGGTAACATTCGATCACCTCATTGGTGAACTATGTGATATTTATATTATTTTGCCTCTGATGTTTTCGATTACTCAGCTCTTACTGAACACCCGAAAATGATGATAGTGGACGCATTATTCAAAGTCGGTGCTTCGTTATAAATTCATTAAATTAAATGAAAATATATTTCACAACATCTATGTAGTATAAGCTGCTGTGGCCAAAATGCTTAGATAGTGACATGCAGTCACACTGCAGTAATCATACCTACGTATCCTCTATCTTTCATAATCGTTGTTTACATTTTAACTGTCACATACCTACGACACATTTGTTTTAATTCAAATTTCAAGACATGTTGGAGAAAAATACATATCTAAATTATTTGTACTTTTTATATTTTTTGTGCCTTAGAATATGTTAAGAATTCATGTACCTAGCTAAAATTTCTGCTTACTTATTGCCTAGTATTGTTGTGTAATCTATGGAAAATTATTATTGTTGGATTCGATGTGTTAAAATATTTAAATGTGGAACATTTATCATTGTTTTATTTCTATAATTTTTATATTGTTTTTGGCTGCTATGGTTTTAAAATAATAAAAGATGAAGGTTACTTTTTCAACCTAAACTGACTGTCACACAATGTGTTTTAATTTATTATAATATTTAAATCATGGTGTCAGGTGTGTTAACAGTGTTAAATATATAAAAAAGGAAAAAAAGTGATAATATTAATTATTATACGGTGTCATAATTATGAACTTAATGGAGCAGATAAATATAAAAACATTCCAATTCGGCTCAGATGACCGGGCAGAAAAATGGCCGCTTTGGAAACAAAGATTTTATATATATATGAAGGCGTCTGGTAAAGAAAAATTAAAGGAAGAGGAGTTAAAAATTGCAATATTATTAAATGCAGTAGATGATAAAGG
Source organism: Molanna angustata (assembly GCA_963576475.1). Lineage (NCBI taxonomy): Eukaryota > Metazoa > Arthropoda > Insecta > Trichoptera > Molannidae > Molanna > Molanna angustata. The sequence continues at coordinate 8,514,903 of OY754975.1, forward strand.
ATTGGACATATACAATAACCTAGAAACAAAGTTCAAAGACAATTTAGAACACGTGGTGGACGCGTTTGAAAAATATTGCCGTCCCAAGGCAAATGTTTCATTAGAAACATTCAAATTAAATAATATTGTGAAAAAACAGGGACAAACGTATAAAGATTTTGTTACGGAAATAAAGAAGCAAGTAAAAATGTGTGAATTTCAATGCAGCAAATGCAGTTGCAGCTACGAAGAAAGGATTGTTAAGGATAAAATTGTTATGGGTATTTCCGATAAAAATATGATTACACAGCTATTAAAAAATCCAAATGATACCCTGGAGATGATGGAAGAACGACTATATATCCAAGAAGAATCAGAATGTAGTACGGACAAGCTCGTAAAACAAGAACAAAACGAAGTTTATGCAACAAACAAATATTTAAAAACCCAAGAAGTCAAACAAGGAAGAAAATTTAAATGTAAAAAATGCGGTACAATGCACTGTTATGGGAAGTGTCCTGCTTATGGAAAAAAATGTAACATTTGCAAAAAATTAAACCACTTCAGTAAAAAATTTAAAATGTAAACTTGTATCAGCTCCGACATTAAAGATTTTTGATATTAATAAGGAAATAGTAATTCAATGCGATTCAAGTAAAAACGGATTAGGTTGTTGTTTAATGCAGGAAAATCAACCGATTGCATTTGCTTCAAGAAGCTTAACATCTGCAGAGCAGAATTATTCCATGGTGGAAAAAGAAATGCTAGCGATTGTTTTTAGTGTAAACAAATTTCATCAATATATTTATGGCCATAAAGTAACAATTAATACTGATCACAAACCACTAATTACTATAGTTAATAAGGATATTCATAAAAATACTAACAGACTACAAAGATTACAGTTGAAATTATTAAAATACGACTTAGATGTAAAATATTTACGAGGGTCGGAAAATTACATTGCGGATTTATTATCTAGAGATTGTTCATTTCAAGATGACTATCAAGAATTAAATATGTCAGACATAGTGCATTCGCTTTCACTAAACGATTATTTACCAATTAATAAAGAAATAATTAAATTAATTCAAGATTCAACTGCGAAAGATAGTACATTATCGGAAATTATAACTTTTTTAAAAGAAGGTTGGCCCAAAAATGTAAAAAATAATAATAACAATAATATTCAAAAATATTTTAAGATTAAAGATGATATTCATGATAAAGAAGGAATTCTATTTTTCTCTGATAAAATCATTATCCCATTTAATTTAAAAAATATGATGTTAAAAATATTGCATGGAGATGCACATCTGGGAATTGGGAAAACTAAAACCAGAGCAAGGTCTACATTATACTGGCCTGGTATGTCAAGTGACATCGAAAAATTTATTCAAACCTGTAAAACGTGTCAAACATTTCAAAATAATAATATAAAAGATTCTTTGATACAAACTCCAACACCATTGTTACCTTTTCAATGTATAGCAATGGACATAGGAGAATATCAAGGAAAAAATTATTTAATAATTGAGGATTATTATTCAAAATTTTTAGATATAATTTACATAAAAACTAAATCCTCCAGTGAAATAATTAAAAAACTAAAATGTGTATTTTGTAATCATGGTATTCCTTTAGAAATAAGATGTGATAATAACCCATTTAACAGTTTAGAATTTAAGAAATTTTCAGAGGAATGGGGATTTGCTATTAGTACATCAAGTCCTCATTACCCCAGATCCAACGGCCTTTCAGAAAAAGGTGTTGGTATTGCCAAAAATATATTAAAAAAGGTTCATTTTGAGAATGGGGATCTTCATAAAGCATTGCTGGAATATAGAACAACTCCACTAGCCAATTTAGAGTATTCCCCTAGTCAACTCCTTATGAGTCGAATCTTGAGGAGCACTCTACCTATGTCGAAAGAGATCTTAAAACCAAAAGTTATCGAATTTGAAATAGTTAAAAAAGATTTTGACAAGATTAAAAAGAACACTGAGGATCACTATAATATAATTTGAAATAGGAAAATAGTTGAATTTGAGCCGGGAGAAAAAGTATTAATGAAAAATACAATTAAAGACATTTGGGAAGAAGCAGTCATAGTTAAAAAACATCAGTCCCCTAGATCTTATATAGTTAAACATAATAATGGATGTCTTTTTAGAAGAAACCATTTTTTCTTAAGAAAAAAGGTGGATAGGGAAGGTAGTAAAGATACTATTAATGTCAATATAAACGATAATAATAATGATACAAAGTATGTTTCATTTCCAACTATCAACAATGATGAAAATCATGAAATTGTCAAAACCTCTAGATATGGGAGAGTTATTAAGAAACCAAATAGATTTATGTGATTAGTGCACTAGGAATAAGATTGTTTAAAAATGCTAGTTTATAAGACTTTACTTTAAATATAATATAATAAAATTGGATATATAAATGTAAGTTAATATTAATAATACTTGTTTATAAAAATGCTAGGACATAAGAATCATATTTGGAAGAGACTAAAGGAAGGAGTGTTGTGTAATCTATGGAAAATTATTATTGTTGGATTCGATGTGTTAAAATATTTAAATGTGGAACATTTATCATTGTTTTATTTCTATAATTTTTATATTGTTTTTGGCTGCTATGGTTTTAAAATAATAAAAGATGAAGGTTACTTTTTCAACCTAAACTGACTGTCACACAATGTGTTTTAATTTATTATAATATTTAAATCAAGTATTACCTCAGAACAGGCTTTGCCTAGTGAGGTAATAAATTTCATTTATATATTTCATGTTATGTTATAATACAATACAAAATATAACATAACATTCATTCATACCATCACGGCATATCCCACAATGTGGGGTAACCAGAGAAAGGTGTGCGGGTGTGCATTGCTCCCTTTTATAAGGCAATGCACACCCGCACACCTTTCGCTGGTTACCCCACATTGTGGGATATGCCGTGATGGTATGAATGAATGAATGAATGTTATGTTATATTTTATGTTATATTTTGTATTGTATTATGGAAATTAATAAATAAAAAAAATCTGTTAAACAATATAAATGGTACCTACAATCTTAAACAAGAATACCTATAAAACTTATTTTGATGATTTATTCTTATATCAAGAGGGCAAGTCTGGTCAACCGGCGGAATCAAAACCCTCCATGTTTACCCATATCATGGATGTAATTATCTTATGGAGTTCTATAACATGATAACATCTTAAGATATTATAGAACTTCATATGATAATTATATCCACGATATGGGTAAATATGGATGGATTTTATTCCACCGGTTGACCAGACTTGCCCCCCAGGTCCAATGGCTTTTCAAACTAAAAATTAAATGAATAACGGTCCAATTTTGACGTTTGATCGATCACTAGTAAATATAAATTAATATCCTTACACTGATGTTCGAAAAGGTCAAATTTGAAATTAAATGTATCATCATGATGATGACAAATTGATGACGAAGACATAGAAACTATTAAATAAATTATAAAATTAAGTATGTACCTACTTTAATTACCTATGCTACCACCAAACGACACCAATAACAAAAACACGGAGATAGGTAGGTGCTTATCTTTAGAAGTAGCAAAAACAAATCAAAAAATCATTACGTAAATATTTTTTAAACAAGTAGGTATTATAGTCCCCATCTTGAATTTTTACGTAGGTAGGTATATTATTATTAGATTTTGACATGTTTTTTAATTTTATTTTTATCTGCGTAAGAAGGTATTTAATATATTCACGTAAACATATTTTCTATTTATAGATTGACGTCAACATAATAACAACTATGTATGTAAATAATGTCTTTTTTTCATATAACATTATATTTAATTCTTAAAATAGTTTGAGGTAGGTACCTTTGGTATAATATTATAGAAAATTATTATTATTATTGATTTTTACGAGTGTTTTTGTCTACGCATATGTTTTGCATAATATAGGTAGGTATTTATCTAATGTAAAGTGAAGTTGTAAATTATAAATACTATCTTTAAACAAATTTATCTCTTTTGACGTTAAAAACGTGCTGACGAACTGAGGTAATAATATGTAAACGGCAAGGGACACTTGGGTGCGGGACACTTGGGTGCGACGGACTCTTGGGTACGGGACACATGGGTGCGATATTTTTTTCTGCTTAAGAATGAAGTGTTTCATACTGATTTTTGTAATGCTCTTTATAGGTATGTAGTTGATATCCAAAGCATTACACTATTAGATACACACACACATAAAATTAATATAAAGAGATATCAGTTTAAAAGTACAAATTATTTTTTTATTAAAAATATGCTTAGATACCTACCTACAAATATTTTTCTTATGTATTAAATATTATCATTATAATTTTAAAATAAGGTTAAAAAACAATCTAAAAACAACGTTAAAAGATATCGTTAATGGTAAATTTAAATGAAATTAACATTTATTTCTCATTACAAATATACCTATAATATTCTTATTTATTTATTTATTTATCCAGCCAACCTATTTACCTAACTCAAAATTGGGTGAGAATAGGTTGGTTAGGTTTTTATGTAGCCCTTTTTGCGACTTGCTTGAGCGAGTTGTATTTTTACTGTGTTTTAGCATCATATATCATTTCTTTGAATACAAAAACCGCAAACTATGTGAGCTATAGTATGAAAAATGACCTCAGCTATGCAAACTAAGTAAAATGAACTTGATTAGCTTTTGGTCTGCAACTGGCTAGCTAAACATGTTTTTAAAAAGGGTAAAATAATATATATCTGATTAAACCTACTTTATTACTTCCTCCAGTAGCGGAATTGCTTATAGAAGCCGAAAATATTGGCTTGCCTATATGAATATTATGTTAAGAAATTGAAGAAATTTATTTATTTGTTTTATGGCAACCATGGTATACTGCAAGATTAAAAGTTAAACCGTTTGTAGAGACGATGCTTTACAGGGCCACAAATGTAAACATTATCATGGAATGTGATTTTAATTTTTTTTCTTGGCAACCGAAATGAACAACGATGCTAAAAAAAACATTAAATTTTCGACATTTTCCAATTTTCTTCCAGGGTTTGCCTAGTCCGAAGGTTCTAGGTTCGCCCCTAACTTCCTGCCCCCTTCTTCTTCTGCTTATCCCTTTGTTTTCTTCCTATCATTGCTATGAACTGTTCTTATATTCATTATTTTTTGTCTTTATTAACTTATGTAATCTTTTATTCTTCGTCATGTGCAGATTATCTTATTGTCATAGTACACACTACGTCCGATTCTATAACTTTTTAAGAACGTTCCGGCTAAAATAGGTGAGTTGCTTTTCCACTTAGTCCAAGTTGATATTCTATAACGCTGAAATGGGAACGTTCATATTTAGGAACATTATTCTAAGTAAGTCACGCATCAGTTTAATTCCCTATTCTCTAACCACAATTTAGTCTAATCAGCTGTCAAACGTTCCTATTTCTAGTTCACACTTTACTGGAAGCGTACTAGCTATTTTCACAGCAGTTCGAAATAGTTTAATCATGTTGAAAACATCAGTTGTGTACGGAAAAAAATAAAAATGGATCTAGTGCTGATCAATTGAAATATTAGGTTATGCGACATCACGGTGACATGACATAAATAAACATGGCCGAACAGTGCGCAGTACGCATGCGTAGTCTGCGCCATAGACAATTTGAGTTCAAATTATTATCTACGGTACACTTATTTTGTAGATTTTAGTTTTAGGAACAACGTGAGTTACATAATACGAAATTAAGTTCAAATGACCTTGATTCTAACATTTTAACCGTGATTGTCTTTATTACACCTTTATTTAGTAGACGTCAAGTTAGAATGGGTCGAGAGGTTTATTAACGCTTGGCAAACGCTTGACTAACGCGTCATACCAAATATTTCGAAATGGCGGATCATCAAATCATCATCAAATCTTTTTTATTTCATCGTAAATGCAGTTTGCACACATGTTGAAAGTCAGAAAGTACATAAATAAAAAAAAAACAATTACAAACAAACAAATAAATTGATACAAGATTAAACAACAAACACAAGCAGACCGTGATTAACACCACGCATCTTTGTCATTCATGTACTGATCCAGTCTATAATATGCCTTTCTGACAATTACAAACATATAAATTGATACAAGATTAAACAACAAACACAAGCAGACCGTGATTAACACCACGCATCTTTGTCATTCATGTACTGATCCAGTCTATAATATGCCTTTCTGACAATTACAAACATATAAATTGATACAAGATTAAACAACAAACACAAGCAGACTGTGATTAACACCACGCATCTTTGTCATTCATGTACTGATCCAGTCTATAATATGCCTTTCTGACAATTACAAACATATAAATTGATACAAGATTAAACAACAAACACAAGCAGACCGTGATTAACACCACGCATCTTTGTCATTCATGTACTGATCCAGTCTATAATATGCCTTTCTGACAATTACAAACATATAAATTGATACAAGATTAAACAACAAACACAAGCAGACCGTGATTAACACCACGCATCTTTGTCATTCATGTACTGATCCAGTCTATAATATGCCTTTCTGACAATTACAAACATATAAATTGATACAAGATTAAATAACAAACACAAGCAGACCGTGATTAACACCACGCATCTTTGTCATTCATGTACTGATCCAGTCTATAATATGCCTTTCTGACAATTACAAACATATAAATTGATACAAGATTAAACAACAAACACAAGCAGACCGTGATTAACACCACGCATCTTTGTCATTCATGTACTGATCCAGTCTATAATATGCCTTTCTGACAATTACAAACATATAAATTGATACAAGATTAAACAACAAACACAAGCAGACCGTGATTAACACCACGCATCTTTGTCATTCATGTACTGATCCAGTCTATAATATGCCTTTCTGACAATTACAAACATATAAATTGATACAAGATTAAACAACAAACACAAGCAGACCGTGATTAACACCACGCATCTTTGTCATTCATGTACTGATCCAGTCTATAATATGCCTTTCTGACAATTACAAACATATAAATTGATACAAGATTAAACAACAAACACAAGCAGACCGTGATTAACACCACGCATCTTTGTCATTCATGTACTGATCCAGTCTATAATATGCCTTTCTGACAATTACAAACATATAAATTGATACAAGATTAAACAACAAACACAAGCAGACCGTGATTAACACCACGCATCTTTGTCATTCATGTACTGATCCAGTCTATAATATGCCTTTCTGACAATTACAAACATATAAATTGATACAAGATTAAACAACAAACACAAGCAGACCGTGATTAACACCACGCATCTTTGTCATTCATGTACTGATCCAGTCTATAATATGCCTTTCTGACAATTACAAACATATAAATTGATACAAGATTAAACAACAAACACAAGCAGACCGTGATTAACACCACGCATCTTTGTCATTCATGTACTGATCCAGTCTATAATATGCCTTTCTGACAATTAGAAACATATAAATTGATACAAGATTAAACAACAAACACAAGCAGACCGTGATTAACACCACGCATCTTTGTCATTCATGTACTGATCCAGTCTATAATATGCCTTTCTGACAATTACAAACATATAAATTGATACAAGATTAAACAACAAACACAAGCAGACCGTGATTAACACCACGCATCTTTGTCATTCATGTACTGATCCAGTCTATAATATGCCTTTCTGACAATTACAAACATATAAATTGATACAAGATTAAACAACAAACACAAGCAGACCGTGATTAACACCACGCATCTTTGTCATTCATGTACTGATCCAGTCTATAATATGCCTTTCTGACAATTACAAACATATAAATTGATACAAGATTAAACAACAAACACAAGCAGACCGTGATTAACACCACGCATCTTTGTCATTCATGTACTGATCCAGTCTATAATATGCCTTTCTGACAATTACAAACATATAAATTGATACAAGATTAAACAACAAACACAAGCAGACCGTGATTAACACCACGCATCTTTGTCATTCATGTACTGATCCAGTCTATAATATGCCTTTCTGACAATTACAAACATATAAATTGATACAAGATTAAACAACAAACACAAGCAGACCGTGATTAACACCACGCATCTTTGTCATTCATGTACTGATCCAGTCTATAATATGCCTTTCTGACAATTACAAACATATAAATTGATACAAGATTAAACAACAAACACAAGCAGACCGTGATTAACACCACGCATCTTTGTCATTCATGTACTGATCCAGTCTATAATATGCCTTTCTGACAATTACAAACATATAAATTGATACAAGATTAAACAACAAACACAAGCAGACCGTGATTAACACCACGCATCTTTGTCATTCATGTACTGATCCAGTCTATAATATGCCTTTCTGACAATTACAAACATATAAATTGATACAAGATTAAACAACAAACACAAGCAGACCGTGATTAACACCACGCATCTTTGTCATTCATGTACTGATCCAGTCTATAATATGCCTTTCTGACAATTACAAACATATAAATTGATACAAGATTAAACAACAAACACAAGCAGACCGTGATTAACACCACGCATCTTTGTCATTCATGTACTGATCCAGTCTATAATATGCCTTTCTGACAATTACAAACATATAAATTGATACAAGATTAAACAACAAACACAAGCAGACCGTGATTAACACCACGCATCTTTGTCATTCATGTACTGATCCAGTCTATAATATGCCTTTCTGACAATTACAAACATATAAATTGATACAAGATTAAACAACAAACACAAGCAGACCGTGATTAACACCACGCATCTTTGTCATTCATGTACTGATCCAGTCTATAATATGCCTTTCTGACAATTAGAAACATATAAATTGATACAAGATTAAACAACAAACACAAGCAGACCGTGATTAACACCACGCATCTTTGTCATTCATGTACTGATCCAGTCTATAATATGCCTTTCTGACAATTACAAACATATAAATTGATACAAGATTAAACAACAAACACAAGCAGACCGTGATTAACACCACGCATCTTTGTCATTCATGTACTGATCCAGTCTATAATATGCCTTTCTGACAATTACAAACATATAAATTGATACAAGATTAAACAACAAACACAAGCAGACCGTGATTAACACCACGCATCTTTGTCATTCATGTACTGATCCAGTCTATAATATGCCTTTCTGACAATTACAAACATATAAATTGATACAAGATTAAACAACAAACACAAGCAGACCGTGATTAACACCACGCATCTTTGTCATTCATGTACTGATCCAGTCTATAATATGCCTTTCTGACAATTACAAACATATAAATTGATACAAGATTAAACAACAAACACAAGCAGACCGTGATTAACACCACGCATCTTTGTCATTCATGTACTGATCCAGTCTATAATATTCCTTTCTGATAAGCGTTTCTTTAATATGAGATTTAAACTTTCTGTCATTTAGGTTTATTATATTCTGTGGAATCTTATTGTAAATTCTACATAATACATTGACCCAAAAAATAATTGTTTACCTTAGATAATCTATATTTAGGTATAGGTATATATTTTTTTTCTATTCCTAGTCAGTATATTATGGAGTTCTTCAACTCTGATAAACAAATTATAGTTTTTTCTTACATAAATTATATTTTCATAAATATATTGACTAGTGACTGTAAGAATCTTGATCTCCTTGAAGAGCTCCCTCAGTGAGTCCCTAGAACCAAGTCTGTATATTGAACGTATAGCTCTCTTTTGGAGTACAAATATTGATTCCACATCGGCAGCCTTCCCCCACAATAGTATGCCATAAGACATAATACTATGGAAGTAACTATAATAAACTTATCGAGCCGCTGCCACGTCCGCCAGTTGCCTGATCTTTCTAATAGCAAATACTGCAGAGCTAAGTTTTTTTGTCATTTTTGATATTTGGGGACCCCATTGTAGTTTTGAATCTAGTGTTATTCCCAGAAAAATGGATTCCATCACGAATTTCAGAGTATTACCGTCTAATGTCAAATCAATGTTAGTTTGTCTAACATTAGGAATCGTAAATTTAATACATTTAGTTTTTTTTAATTAAGGACCAAATTATTAGCAGTGAACCAATGGAAAATAAAATCAAGAGCTGAGTTCACATCTTCCAAGTTTTCTTTTTGTCGAGTGGTATTAAATATAAGTGAAGTGTCATCGGCAAAGATAACGATGTCTGCCCTTTCCTGCACTGCGTAAGGTAGATCATTAATATAAACCAAAAAAAGAAATGGACCCAATATCGATCCCTGCGGAACGCCAATCTTTACCGTCGATTCTGAAGAATAAACCCCATTTATATCAACTTTTTGAACCCTATTTTTTAAATAAGAAGAAATCAGTTTGAGAGCTTTATCTTTAATTCCATAATGAGTTAATTTAATTAAAAGCGTTTCATGATCTACACAATCGAATGCCTTTGATAGATCGCAAAAAACACCAATTGCATTCTGCGATGCCTCCCACGCACTAAATATATGTTCAATTAGTTTAGCTCCAGCATCGATCGTAGATTTACCTTTAGTAAATCCATACTGCTGGCTATGTAATAGTCTATTCTTATTAAAATGAGAAAGCAATTGATTCAGAATAATTTTTTCATAAATTTTGCTAAAAACTGGCAATACAGAAACAGGTCTAAAATTTGTTGGGTCTTCCTGATCTCCGCTTTTAAGAAGTGGTATTAATCGACCACATTTCATAAGATCAGGAAAAACACCTAAATCAACACATTTATTAAATATGATTGTCAAATGTGGAGCTATAATATAAATGATTGAGTTCACAATTTTGACCGACATTCCCCATAAATCTTCAGTTTTTTTAGATTTTAGAGAATTAAAAGCTTCAGTTATGTTTTGGACCTTAATATTTTTAAACTTAAAATCTTTCACTTATGATGCATATTTGAGATTGACAGAAAAATTTAATCCTTATAACGTTTTTCTAGTCATTCTTCATCACAATCGTGTTTATATTTACTCAACGGGCACAATGCGGTGTTTGTTTTCATTTTTTGATGTCAGTTATCCAAATATTACATGCATTCATATATTTTTTGACATCTGTGAAACCAATGCGGCCATTTGAATAAAATAAATGAGGGTGTTCGTAAACAATTCGGCGAACTAGTTAGTCACATATTAGTATACATTTATAAGTAAGATTTTATAATAACGATCTTTACTATTTGAGTCGTGATAATCTAGTTGCGCGTTCAGTAAGAAATTGACGTTCGACGATAAGTACGCCCGCTTATATTTATCCAACTGTCGATTTGTTCAAGAGAACTTTGTTCTCTTAACATATCGACAATGTTTCAAGCCAGGATACGCGAGATTGTATGCAGGGCCTATATTTTTCACGGTTTTTCCAAATATTAAGTCAAAAAACACCAACTTAGAGGATCGCAGCATATAATATGTTTCATATACGGATTTACTCAGAATTAGGAGAAGAACATTTTGTGTGTCTGTCTGTGTGTTCGTCCGTCCCGTATAACTTTTGATCCGCTCAATTTACAGAGCCCAAAATTTAAAAATATATAAAAAGTTATAGGCCTACAAAACTTTTGTACACAGAATTTTGAATTTTTTTTTCAGTCAGGGGTTATAAACTTTTAAATTTTTACTTTATTTTTCCATATATCTCAGAAACCATAAAAGCTAAAACATAGAGAAAAACAAGTTAGAGTTTATAGTTATATAGTTATAAATAGTTTTTTCAAAAAAATCCTGAGTTTTTCAAACATTTTTTATTTAGAAATGTATTTTTTTTATGATAAATTTATGTGTTTACATGCCTGTATTTCCAAAGTTTTTAAAAATATCGAAAAAAGCCGAAACACCCCAAGTAGATAATTTAATTTTCTAAAAAAAATATGAATATCGTAGCAGTAAATCTTAATTTTTTTTAACAATTTTTATAAGAATTGAATTTAGTGACGACATTGCTTCATACAATTTGTATGGCAGTCGCCTATATACAATATCTAAGAAGACTTAATCTCCACTCATCTCGAAACATACAATACTACCATCATGCTGTTTTCATATTCTGGTTTTCATATTTTTCTTTTCTAAAAGGCCTGACCTCCATACTATCCTATCTTGACATACATACCTACATGTGTTGTATAGAAAACAAAATATCTTTAAATATTCTATAATTTGTATATGTGGGTTTATAGTTTGGTACATATTCTTCAACTATACATACTATCGCTATCGACAGTTGGATATCATGTGTTGCATGCAACAAGTTATATACAGAAAGTTACAAATAAAAATATATACATACACAACTCGTCAAATGTGTCAATAGTGCAATCTCCATATGTACCTACATATATAGTAGGTACACACTTCGTGTACTACCTGTAATAGCACGATACCTTCTAGCGTTTTATAATTAAGTATATTTATTATGAAAGTGTCAAGTCGATACTTCATTCAGTCAGTCCAGTCGCATACGGCGGTCGGGTTGGTAGTAAGCTATATACGGTGCGTAATCTTACACCTGAGAACTTCACGTGTTCGTTATAATAATAACATAAACAAACATTTCAATAAAAAAATTCGTACAAAATAAATCGAAGCAAATTATTGACTGATTGTTGTTAATAATAATTAGTATTTCGCGACGGAAAATATTAAAATATCGTGTCAAAGACAATGTCATATAAATCCGAAGGGCAAATTTTAATCGGCTAATTTTTGACTTGATTTTAAATATTTAGAATTAATAATAATATTTTTTTATGTTTACGCCGACAATTTAAACAGTATTATTTTTTTATGTATTTTTACGACTTGTATTGAAAAATATCAAATTATAATTAATTATTAAATAACAATGACTGTGATTTTAATCGTTGATTGTCAAGTATTGTTGTAGTTGATTGGTTCAACTGTTTTGACGTGGGTTAAAACTGAATTATTCGTTTTCATTTCGTGTTTTTTATTAAGTGATTCAAAATGGTTCAAGGGTTTAAGACTGAAGATGTCAAAAGTGAGAGCAAAGAGGCGATAGTGATGGACGAAGTGCCAAGACCCAAAGGTAGGATTTTTTTTTAATTTCATGTTTATAATTTTAAAAAATATTATATTTTTACCTACCTATATTATATTTGTTTTGTTTGGAAAAGATTTTTCATACAGTTCCTTAGTACCTAATTGTATATTTTCACGTATTTTCATCTTCACGTATCTTATATTTACAAACATCAAATATCTTATTTTGATAAGGCAGGTTTTATAGGTCGACCGCCGTGGCACAGTTGGTAAGCCGTTTGGTTTGTGTGCGGGCGTCCTGGGTTCGATTCCCAGCAGAGGAGAAATTTATTTAAATTTATTTCTCACGCAAATGTTGCTTCTCTGGGCTGGAAAAACTGATTAGTTGGAAGAAATTGCCATACGGCAATAAACTCGCCACTTGCACAGGGTGCAAGGAAGTGTTTATTATTATTATTATTACTATAGGTACTCTCCGTATTTAGATATTAAATACAGCACATAAGTCCTACGTATAAAATATAAATTTAAATCTTTTTCTTCTTCTTTTATGTAGACCATTGTGTCTATTTTAAGAGGTATACTCCTCCTGCAAAGTTGGCTCCCAGCTATGCCTTCATCTTTTAGGCGGTCTACCGCGGGGGTGGGTTCCCTGAGGTTCCCTGAGGGTGGGTTCCCAGCTATGCCTTCATCTTTTAGGCGGTCTACCGCGAGGGTGGGTTCCCTGAGGTTCAGCATGATACGAGGAAGTCAGGTGCTGTCTATCCTTTGGACGTGACTATATCCAATGACATTAACAACCTCACATATTTCCCTAATTCTGGTGTTCCTCACTTGGTCTCGCAAGGTTTTACCTGCCACCATTCTTATTAATTAAAATGTTATATATTCAAGTATTTTTTTTCGCTAATTATTCAATTAGACTCTTAGTTTTTTTTATCATTTTGTAATAAATACGTATTACATCATATTTTGTTTATAAAAAACTATTTAAGTAGAGCGTAAATAAAAATAACAATAATCATATTCCAACAAATATAAACGTGAATATAAAAAATAAAAAAAGCATTATTTATATTTATTTATTTTAATACATTATGTAACAGTGCACAATGGTAGGTTTGATGCCATAAGGAAATTTATATCAACCAAATAAAGTCGCTTAAGTTAAATTGGTACAAAAGTAGGTATTTAGTGAGAAATAAACATAAAAAAAAGAAAAAACACAAAGAGAGAAAAAAAAAATAACACCTCACATAGCAATGAGGAAAAGAAGAAGGGTACGGAAGGATATAGAAGGATTATTCAGGAGCTATTTAATAGAAATTGTTTTAAGTTGACTAAAGAAGAGAGAGACAAAATAAATATATAAAAGAAATATTAAAACCATAACACAATAAAAATTTAAATTGATATTATCTTCCTAACTTCCTACTACATTCTTTTCTTTATAGTTAGGTGATGTAATGATTATTTTTTCTATCTATGTCGACACTTATTTTAAAATAGAAGATAAATTAAATTTTCAATATCCTGGGAAATATATTATAAATCTGTGTACAAGATACGGTTATATATATAGAGCCAGAAAAAAATATTTTTCCATTTTTTTGTTGAATTAAAGCGGGTGTCATTACAAAATAGATAACATAGTAAATAAAAAAAACATATTAATTCGAGAACAATAGTTCTCAGAAAATATAAATAAACCTAATATAGGTACCCAATATGTAGACTTAAGTAATTACACACGTACCTTAAGTTTAAACATGCTATTTGTACATGTGTAATTTTTTTTTAAATTTAATAACATTCATAAAAGATGATCTTGAATTATTTGAAAAAAATGATACTATGTTTATGTATAAAAGCATACTAATTAATCGTAACAAAAGAAAAACTAAATACCATAATCGTAACACGTGTAATGGATACAATAATAATTAGACACATTAATTATTTTGTAATGTTGACACATTACAAAATAATTAAATACTTTTACATATTCATCACTGACGTGTTGGTGCCACGAAATAATAAATGTTCATCTAATTATTATATTTACAGCTGGTACTAGATACATATATTATATCAAATAAAAATCGAACTCTATATCAAAATTTATGTTTCATCTATTAATTTGATACAAAGTTTTCTCATAAGTATTTAATTATAAAGAATAACATATTGTTTTACTTAAAGGGTAAAAAGACAGTTTTTATCGATTGTGAAAAATACCGCTGAAATAATTGAGCTGTCTTTGATACCATTCGACTCATATGTCAAAATTGTTATTTCTTATAACTAGAGTCCTGAATTATTCGTTATTTTTTGTGTGTAATTTGGAAGAGAAATTTATTTAAATTCATTTCTCACGCAAATATCGCTTCTCTGGGCTGGAAACACTGGTTAGTTGGTAGAAATTGCCATACGGCAATAAACTCGCTACTTGCGCAGGGTGCAAGGAAGTGTTCATAATTATTATTATTGTAGAAAAACGGCGTTATTATTTTTTTAAAAGGGGTGTTGTTTTTGTAGATAAACGGTATTATTATTGGTGTTATTTTTTGGAAAAGGGGTGTTTTTTTGTACAAAAACTGTGTTGTTATTCGCGTTGTTTTTTTTGGAAAAGGGGTGTTGTTTTTGTAAATAAACGTTTTTAATATTCGCGTTATTTTTTTGGACAAGTGGTGCAATTTTTGTAGAAAAGCAAAAAGCGGTGTTATTATTCACGTTATTTTTTTTATAATGGGCGTTATTTTTGCAGAAAAGCGAAGTGGTGTTATTTTTATGAAATCGGTGTTGTTTTTCAGTAAGAGGATGACATTATTAAGAAAATAAAAGGGTGACATGTTTAAAAAATCGATGTTGTTTTCTACCTAAAAATGTAAATTGAAAGAAATCAACACATTTAGATTAGAAAGTTATTTTTCTTTATATCTTATAATTATATCTTACAATTCCTATATCTGAGGTGACAATGCATTTTTCGCATAGAAATCACCTCTGAATTGCGCCAGACTTATAAGGTCATTTTTGTCTTATTTACCTACTTGTACCAATGTGTAAGTAATCGAATATTTTTTTTTTCAGATATAAGAATTGTAGCTTTCATTATTTACAAAAAAAACCAATTCTCTCAATAGATTGCGTTACAACAAAATAAATAAAAAATAATAAGATTGTTGTTCATAATTTCACCCATAGATGGCTGTAGTAAAAATTCCTTATTTTCAAGCGAAAAGAATTTCATTATTACAATATATAAAACTTTCAAAATTGAATTGATAGGGATCTCATTAAAAAGGCATAATTGGTGAACGTTGCGCAAGCGCATAAAGTGATCACGTAAAGCAGCCGATGACAGGTCATAAGCCCTGTAGGTGCCTTGATTTCCCGGTTCTCCTACAATAAATATTCCAACTTCGTCTCTATTGAGATAATTAAAAATCTGTTAAAAAATTATTTTTCATTATCCAACTAATCGTTTAATTCAAGAGAATTCAATTCTCTTAATGAATCGAAAGTATTAAGCCAAGACGTGTGTATGATGGAACATTTTGTATGAAGGAACATTTTGTATGGTGTAGTGGACTTTTGCATGGCAAAAACACCAACTTAAACTTTTTGCATACAAAAAACATCAGACTTCGTAGCATATACATAACTATGTTCTATATACATGGATGAATTCAGAATTTGAAGTATGTAGAACATTTTGTGTGTTGTTTGTGTGTCTGTGTGTCCCCCCCTTATAACTTTTGATCCGCTCATTGCACACAGCCTAAAATGTCAGAAAATATAGAAAGTTATAGGCCTATGAAACTCTTATACTCATAATTTTGAGTTTTTGTTTCAATCACAGTTTATCAACTTTTGAATTTTTACTTTATTTTTCCATATATCTCAAAAACCATAAAAGCTTGTACGCTGAAAATTTGTATAAATATAGACAAATAAAAAATCTCAAATTCCAAGTTCCAGAGTTTCTCAAACATTTAATATTAGAAAAATATTTTTTTATGATAAATTTATGTGTTTTACTGCCTATATTTCCAAAGTTTTTTAAAAATATCGAAAAGAAAAAATCCGAATCACTCCAACTAGATAATTTAATTTTCTATAAAAAAATTGTACTTTGTAATACCTATATCCCATTTTTTTATAATTTTTATAAAAATTGTATTTAGTGACGACATCGTTTCATACAATTTGTAAGGCAGTAAACACCTCTCTCAATAGTTTGATACCTACTTAATCTACAAACATACATCATGCTGTTTTCATATTCTGGGTAGGAAAAACAGACAAAACATTTTTTTATGATAAATTTATGTGTTTAGCTGCCTATATTTCCAAAGTTTATAAAAAAATCGAAATAAGACGAAAAACCCCAACTAGATAATTTAATTTCCTATAAAAAATATAAACATTGCAGAAGTACATCTCAAACTTTTTTTAACAATTTTTATTAAAATTGAACTTAGTGACGACATTGTTTCATACAATTTGTAAGGCAGTATACACTACACAATATCTACGGGGACTCAATAGTTTGATACTTTATCTCCAAACAAACATACATACGTACCTACTATCATCCTGTTTTCATATTCTGGGTATGAAAAAAAGACAGACCTCCATACTTTCCTATCTTGACATACATACCTACCTGTTTTATACAGAAAACAAAATAATTTAAAACATTTATTAATTTGTGTTTAAATGTTTATAGTTTGTAAGGCATCCATATTAATTTTTTCATAGGTATAACTTTATTTAATTTGTTAACTAATTATTATATTCTTATTTTAATTTAACTATATCAAATGAATCAATGACTGTAGATTTCACCCGCATTTTGATTTCATTATTGTTTAATTCTGCCATTTTGATGGATAAATTGCTGTGTATTTTCACAAAAATGTCCTAAAACAGCGAAATTTCAGTGTTATTTTACAAAAACGTGACAATACGCGTTTTTCGCGAAAATAATGCAAAATTCGCGATTAAAATCGGGTTTATCGCAAACGTGAATAATCTCTACTTTGAAGCAGATCAAACGATTCTTTTTTTCCATACCCATAGTAAAAAAGGAAAACTATTTCAACTAACAGGTTTAATGTCAAATATCAATTTAAGGCGGACTCAATAACAAGTTCTGCCACATTCTAGAGACTGATGATATTTATCGTCTAACAGATCCTGACTGAAAACACATTAAATTGCATGTCTCCATCGGGAATCGATTGAACCAAGAAGGTCGACAATTGAAGTATGTAAATTGAAATGGTTTAAAGAAAAATAATCGGTCTGCGTCTTCGATCTGCTCAACGTACCACACTAGCTATTCCCATTCATTCTACTGAATTTCTCAGTTCGTCTTTTGAAGTACCTACAATCAGCGAGACTCTGGAACACCTTAAGCAATGATACTACGACGTCTCAATTGATTCAAACTTTTTAAAAAGAAACTAAAGCTGTTTTACCTGTCTAATAATTTTTAACTGACACCCCTAATCCACCCCCCCCCCCCTTCCCACCCCTCCCTCAACCTCTATTTCCTTCCTTCCTTTTTTGCTGTCAATTTACTCTTAATAATGTTACGTGTTTCTTTCCGTTTGTTATAAATTTAATGTACATACCAATATACTATTTATGACCTCACGTTGCTTTGATTAGTTGGAAGATATTGCCTTGTGGCAATAAACCCACCATTGTTAAATAAATAATAAATAAATAAACATCTTTATTATTTTTTAATTTGATAATCTATGTATTAATAAGTGAAGCGAAATCTTTGGACCCTTCTTTGAGCAAACAGCACACACGAAGGAAATTGGGATTTGGCATTGTTAAAGTTAATACAGAGGAGTGCAGAAAACTATTTTTTATACATAATATAATCACAAATCACTCTTCTAAGGGTGGGTAGCCGAAGATGATAAAACTAGTGGGTTGTGGTTAACGATATACTTCTCACTACCAAGAAAATTTTCAACATTTTTACGAAATGAGTTAGTTCAATATTTTTTTTATTTTATTACTAAAATTTTTTATTTCTTCAATGCCAAATTATTTATTTATTTTATTTTATTTAATATTGCTTCTCGGGCAACTAACAGATACTATGTCAAATATTAATTTTAACACGCACCCAATAACAAGTTGCCACATTCTGAAGACTTACAATATTAATCGTCACACAGATCCAGACTGAAAACACAATTTAAAAACTGTGTCTCCACCGATTTTTTTTTCACATGTCTACGTAGGGGACGCCAGCTATTAGTATTTGGGTCCATTTTACTCTTCCGAAGAAGCGCACTACGTAGCGTCGGGACGTTGGGAGGGGTTTGCAATCTAGAAAAGAGTTTATTAATTCGGATTTTAAAAAGACCCGGGTTGTACGAAGGTGGAAACACAGAATTCGGAAGATCGTTCCACAGTCGGGCTGCTGTATTAATAAAGGAGTTCGAGAAGCGACTTGTTCGTATATGTTGAAGGTCCACTGTGAATGGGTACTGCGATTGAGTAAAGCGAGTGACTCTGTTGCGAGTGGGTGGAGGAGGGACCAAAGATGCAAGTTCTTCTGAGCAATTCCCGTGGTAGTATCTATAAAATAAACTTAAAATACCGACTTTACGTCTGTGTTCTAGTGATTGCAATCCATCAGTCAGTGATGGATAATCAATCAGACGTATAGCACGCCTTTGGACAGCGTCGAGGGTATTCAGTAGGTATTGGGGGGCGCCACTCCAGAGGTGACTGCTATATTCAATAATTTGACGTATTTGCGCTTTGTAGAGTATACAGATCTGGGTCTTAGTAAAATATCTACGCGCTCTATATAGTACACTCAATTTTTTGGAGGCGAGTTTCACCTTAGCTTCGATGGAGCCCTTGTAGTGTAATTGGTTCGTTATAGATACTCCAAGCAGGTCGATAGAGCTGCTGTTAGGTAGGGTGCTTCCGTTGAAAGACACTTGCAATTCATTGGGGTTTCTCTTCGCAGAAATTAGACAGGTTTGGGTTTTTGAGACGTTAAATGAAACAAGATTACTTTCACCCCAGGTATTGATTGAGTGAAAATGATTATGAGAGTGATTGTTTTTTTATCTATTTGAAAATAAAAAATTCAAATTTTCTGATCTTGGGTTCACTTTGAAATAATTGACAGTTAAAAAAATTTAGAAACACTATTCATATATCCTTCAAAATCAAATGGGGTCTAAGTGAGTATTAGATATACAAATGTGCAACTTTTGAAAATAATCGAATGAGTACTTTAGTCTATAAACGATAAAGTTAAACAACCAAGCCATACATAGCACACAGTACATAGTACACAGCACACACACACAGATACACTGTGATGAAACTTTAAGAATACAATCTCAGCATGATACTAGTTGATTATCTGCAATAAAAAATAGCCTTAAAAATTGCGAAATCTTACCTCCAAAATCATATATCCCCTTGGGTTAGTGAGGAGTAAAAAGGTGCTATAAATACATTAAATTAAATAAAAAAAATCATGTCAAACCATTGATTGTTTTTCTTCGAATGTGAACGAGAAAAAAAGCCTAACATTAATATACCCGTGAAGTAAATTTAGTATGTTTTATGTACTTTTTATCATTTTGAATCATTCTGTAAATATATGTAATTTGACCTTGGGAGCGTTTGCAGATTTTGAACGTATTATGGACCTGATTCTGGTGAGTCATAATAATTGCAGTTACCATCTTCAGATCTTGTTTAAGTCCGTAAAAAGCGTAGTTCAAAGTCATATACATGTATAATGCCTCCGCATATATTAATAAACTCTGTACCTATATAAAAATATTACTCAACCTTAGTTATTATTAATTACTAACTGAACATTTGATCACATTTTACAAAAATTCCCAGGACAATTCGCAACTTAACATATGAGGAAAGACTTGACTTCTTAAAACTGTCAAAACTGGAAAACCGAAGAGAACGTGGAGATCTTACTGAAACATTCAAAATATTATCAGACCATTATGACTGTATAAACAAGAAAAATCTCTTTAAATATAGTCATAACACTAATTTGCGTGGCCATAGCTTAAAACTTGTGAAAAGTAGGTTCTCGACAAATCCTTGAAAGCATTTTCAAATAGTGTGGTGAATACTTGGAATAAACTGCCCCAACATGTTTTGGATGCTGAAAATGTTAATATTTTCAAGAATAGACTGGACTTTTTTTGGGACAATTAAAATAGTTACAACCAAATAATAAAATTCGACAGTGGATATAGGCACATCAGCCTTGGCTGCCTGCCTATAAATAAATAATAATAATAATTAAATGCTATGCAAAATGTTATACCTTTATAATTATTATAAAGCTACAAAACTCATTCAAATGAATAATAAATGTAAAAGCAGTCTATGAAATTATGGAGTAAATTATTTACTCCATAATTTCAAAAATATTTTGATTTCTTGAATGTTTTTATATTCATTATTTATTGATTCAAGACCTTTTGTGTTTAGTGAAATCGATTATAAATAAATGAATTTAACTAAAGATGAATTACATTATGATAAACTGTGTTTATTTTATTTTATTTTATTTCAATGTAAACAAACAGTCATAACAGAGAACAATAAATTACATATAATATAACAAAATATATAGCCAATAAACTGTTTACAGCTTATTACTAAATAGTGAAGTGCACTTTAATAATTATAAACAAAACACTATCAATACATAACATATGTATACATTCTTAAATCTATATAAAAAAAGTAAGAAAAGTAAAAGAACACAAAGTTGAGGAAAATAGGAAAAGGAGGGGATAATGGGAGAGGAAAAAAAAATATCCTGGGAGGCCTCAGTCCCTCCATCTTTTATACCTTGAGAAAGAAAAAATTATATCTGAAACCAAAAATGTTTGAATCAAAACAAACAATATTGCATTGAATGTCAACATAGGTACATAGTTGACATTCATGAAATATTATCAGATCAAAAGATAATATTTCAGAGGTCCAGGTATCGAGGCCAAAATTTAATAGAGAAATAATATATTATGTTTTATTTATACACGGCATTCTGTTGTTTTAAAAAGACAAAATTATTTAATATATTTAACAAGTGGATAAACAATTGTGTGATGTGAATAATATGTACATTGTACATACATACATACATATGTTAATAAGTGCTCAGTCTTAATTATTGTTTATTTTTTTTATTCTTTTCAATTGTAATTGTTTATAACCCCCTCTACCAGCTGTCTGTTATTGAATTGTGTGTTGTATTGTTTGCCAATGTATGGGTTTTGGGACCGCTCCATCGAGTTTATGTGGTCCCATCAAAATCTTCTGCGTCTGCTCCATCGTATGATATCCTCGGTCTTATAGCTGATCTCCTCGTTCCACACTCTGTCTCTTGGCGTCTTCCCAGCACGTAGAACCTTCATTTGTGAAACTCTAGCAGGTTTTTAGTTCAAGTCTTGTTGATTATTGTTTATGCAGCGTATGCCATTGTTGGTCACACATGTCTTATATATTTTTTCACTGTTATGGAATTTACAGCCCGATAGTTACATTTTTTACAACATACGTTATAGTTGTTATAAACCTTGGCAAGAATGAAATAATCCGTAGAATTTGTGATGACTACAATAGACTTTTGACTGACTTGGACATTTTTAATTTAAAATATGCAGAATTTAAGCAATTATTTTTTTTTACTTTTTTTTTTTACGGCGCTGGCCGATTTACCAATGATATTAATAACAATTAAGCACTACAAATAATAACACTCAATTATTATTATTACCATTATACACTTCCTCAAAAGAATAAGCAGATCAATGGGTCTATTGTAAATTATTTAAAAGAGCAAAATAAAATGCAACAAACGCATCATCAAGCTTTCAATTGGGAATAGTTCACCCATCCAGATACTTAACATATCAAAGGATTAGGCTCTGAGGAGGTCTCTATACTACCTAACAACCCTACTGATTCCCGAATATTAACGTTTAAAAAATCTTTAACGATTCTACATGTATTCATAATTACCGTTTTTTGCATTTTTATTATTAAATTTTTCGATAAATCTATAATTTCTAAATTACGGATTAACGATTTTGGAATAATGCCAGTGGCTGAAATAATGAACGGTAATATTATTATTTTACGAGAATGCCAAAGTCTTTTAATCTCATTACCTAAAGCGGTGTATTTTCTAATTTTTTCATCAAAAGTTTTTATAATAATTATTAATTTTTTTATAATTTTTTATTTATTATTAATATATATATTTACATAATACAAATCAATATATAAATTCACTAGTAATAATATACTTACATATTTTTCCCTGCAGTACCTCATCAAAAAGATTACAATCTTGTGCTTGATGAGGGAAGCACTTATAAAAAAATAAAAAATATCAATACAAAGCAAAGTCAACATAAAAGTAAAAGTAATTACATCAAATCATACATGAACAAAAAAAAATCAAATAAACATCAAAAAAAGGTTGAAAATAAATGAAAAAGAAGAATACTCAAATGAGAAAACATATCAGAATACATATTCAAACCAAAAAAAAAGAAAAACATGAAAATAATTGAAAAATGAGTAATATAGAATTAAGACGATTCAAATATATCAAAACACATATTCAAAAATAAAAAAAAAAGAAAATACTGGAAATTGAAACAAATCAAAACAACAAAATCGAAAACTACTATTTTAGAATGTAAAGTGCAATTTCAATTTATGTTTAAATTTTTTAAATTCTTTTATCTGCTTTAATTCATTTGGGAGGCAATTGAAAAATTTTATTCCCAAATAAATGTAGTTGTTTTGTAATTGTCCTGTATTACATTTGGATATTGAGTAAAGATATTATAATATATTCGCAAGAGCAATCCTAGAATCAACTGTGGTCCTTGAATTTGTCCCCTTTTTCTCCTCCTACCACCTTATCATAGGTATTTTAATATAACATGCTGCAGGCACTCGTAATTGGAGAGTTGACCTTACATGTTATTTTGTATTTATAATTATTTTGTATTTTTTAATGTGAATTTCTCTGTGAGTGTTTCTTAAATAAAAAAATAAAATAGTTTTTAATTTTTATTCGTTATTTTTTTTAACATTTTTCATCGTCAAACAAAATAGGAAAACAGTTTATTCGTAACATGTTTGTCACAAAATCGCTCAGTTTCATTATTTTACTAGTAGGTACATTTTTGCTGTTATTTATTTATTTATTTATTTCACATACGGCATGTATTGCCTTTTAAAACATACATTAAAATATACATAGGTACTGAGAAAAAACATAGAGACTAAAAACAATAATACATTAAGTAAAAGGAAACAAAAAAGAAAACATACTAAAAAAGTTAATAAAACAATATGTGAAGCAACTAAATATAAAAAAGATAGGTATATAGAAATAAAATTTGAATACAAATCAGCAGAAGAAAACAGTGCAACTTAAAAATACATTTGTTTACAGTAATATTTACAAAAGAAAAAAAAAAGAAAAAAAATATTACATAGATTGTCAAGATTCATTCATTACATAAAATTACGATTTTTCGGATTAAAAAAATCTTCGATTGAATCAATTTTAATGGGATTATCATAATCTGTTATTAAGGGATTGTCGCTTTAAGATAATAAAATATATAATAAATTTGATTGTTAATCTAATCTGTGTTGCTACATACCTAATAAATGTTGAAAATTATTTCACACATTAATAGGCCATAGTACATAGGCTATATAGTATATTTTGAAAATAATTTCCCCAGTACCCTGAATTATTCGTTTTTATTTCGTGTTTTTTATTAAGTGATTCAAAATGGTTCAAGGGTTTAAGACTAAAGATGTCAAAAGTGAGAGCAAAGAGGCGATAGTGATGGACGAAGTGCCAAGACCCGAAGGTAGGATTTTTTTTAAATTTTATGTTTATAATTTAAAAAAATATTATATTTTTACCTACCTATATTATATTTGTTTTGTTTGGAAAAGATTTTTCATACAGTTCGTTAGTACCTAATTGTATATTTTCACGTATTTTCATCTTCACGTACGTTCTTGTATTTACAAACATCAAATATCTTATTTTGTTAAGGCAGGTTTTATAGGTCGACCACCGTGGCACAGTTGTTAAGCCGCTTGGTTTCTGTGCGGGCGTCCTGGGTTCGATCCCCAGCAGAGGAGAAATTTATTTAAATTCATTTCTCACGCAAATATTGCTTCTCTGGGCTGGTAACAGTGGTTAGTTGGAAGAAATTGTCATAAGGCAATAAACTCGCCACTTGCGCAAGGTGCAAGGAAGTGTTTATTATTATTATTATTATTATTAAAAGATACGTCTTTGAAATAAAGAACAGTTTGTATGTACATTTTTATTCAATTGCACAAGTTTTTTGATTTTTGAATTTGTTTAATACTTATAGTACATTGGTCATTGTATATGTTTTCATAATAATACCACCTATTCAGTAACTATTGTAACTAAAATATGAACGCTCTAAAATTGTAGATTTTAGATTTACGGTCTTATTTCAGCGTTATTAAATATAAACTTGGGTTAAATGGAATAGGAACGTACCTATATTTGCCGGAACGTTCTTAAAAAGTTCCTGAATTAGACGTATTTTGAATAATTATGAAAATTTCAAAGTTTTTATAATTATTCATAATACGTCTGATTCAGTAACTTTTTAAGAACGTTCCGGCCAAAATAGGTAGGTACGTTCCTATTCCATTTAGTCCAAGTTGATATTTTATAACGCTGAAATAAGACCGTAAATCTGAAATCTACAATTTTAGAACTTCCTATTTTAGTTACAATAGTTACTGAATAGGGGGTACTGAGTACATCTTAAATTTCTATTTTTTTTAAATATCAAAAAACACCGAAACGCCCCAGCTAGATAATTTAATTTTCTATAAGAAATATCTACATTATAGTAGTAGTACCTAATACCTTTTTTTAACAATATTTATAAAAAATGAATTTAATGACGACATAGCTTCATACAATTTCTATGGCAGTGGCCTATACATTATATCTAAGCTCAATACTATCCTATCCTGACATACATACATATACCTACATGTTTTATATAGAAAAAAAAAATATCTTAAAATATTTATAAATTTGTGTTTATCTGTTAATAGTTTGGAACATATTCTTCAATTTAACATAGGTACTATCGCCATTGACAGTTGGATCTCATGTGCTACATGCAACTAGTAATAATATAAGTACCATCAAACGTAAAATAAACCACAAGTCTTGTAACCTTTCGTAGGTAAGGTGCGGAATACATAGTTAAAAACTATTAATGTTCTCCATAGTTTTACAAGATGTTTATATAATTTAATGTCTCAAAAAGTATTGTTTTAATATTTTTTGTTCAAACTATGTAGATGTATTAACTTTTATATAAGTGTTATGATTTTACATCTAAATAAATGACACTATTACAAAATGCATGTCGGGACTAGGGTTGCCAGATGGAAATTTGAAAAAGGAGGACAAGCAGAATTAAAAATAAGGAATTTCATATAGTTTAAATAATCGGCGGATATTTTGTGATTGTTCATATTAACCGTTTTGGCATGTGAATTCCTCAGAATTTGCTAATCACACAATCGAGACTAACCACGCATTCAACAACCACACACTAAAATTACTACACGAAACACCATATAAAGGCTACCGACTAAACAATTACGAAACACTTGAAATACACAAACATATAAACACCGGCATTAAACTTATAAACAATAACACTTTCCTCAATACATCTCCACTCTTGACAGCCTTCCCCATAAAAAACAAGAATACTATACAGAATCAAATCCGACCCCGTACCACCCCCGCCCCTCTCGACACCAATCCGTCCACCACCAACCCCCTCTACTCACCTCCCCACATATCTGACACATCCAAAAACTAAACATCAACACTCAGTCTCAACTAGCCGGTCGATGGCAGGACAGCACTGCCGAAACATGTCGCATAGTGACTCAAAATATAGTGGTTTAGGGCAAAATTCACATGCCAAAACGGTTAATAAGGAATTTCTTTCACAAAAGGATGACAATCACTAAAAAAAAAACTAACCACCATCATCTACCATACTTGTCAACGGGAAAACCGATAGGAGCATTTTCGTCGTCTGAATATTTTTTTGTCTTTATTTTTTTTATACTTCAATAAATGTAAACGTCCCTGTAAAACTTACATAATATACTGAGACACTATTCAAACAATAAAACAAGATTTTTTTAAAAATTCACTTTATTTCAAACATCATATTTTGCCGAAATACCAATTTTTGAGAGGAGTTCTTGATTTTTAACAAATAAATATAAAAATCTTTACAATATATGATTTAAAATTATATTGAGTATGAATCAGCGCAAAAGGAGGACATACAGTAAGTAATGGAGGACAGGAGGACAATTTATAAGAATGGAGGACATGTCCTCCTTTAGGATACCATCTGGCGACCCTAGTCGGCACGAGCCTCGCCGATCTATGTACTTCAGTACGAGAAGTGACGAGAAGCTAGCTAGGCTAAAATAAATACCAATGCGCATGCGCGCAAAATGATTTCCACTAACACCGACACAGGTCACAGCCAGACATACTAGAGTCTATCCGTAGGTATTATATACTCTTTGCTAGAGTCTACAAATGAGCTGTGAATTTTTAAATTAAATGCGAAAAATTAAAAGAATATATAAATTTAATTTATAATTCAATTTATAAAGCAACTCGCTCACGCGGGTCGCTATTATTATTATAGACAAACTTAA
This sequence comes from Molanna angustata, assembly GCA_963576475.1. Classification (NCBI taxonomy): domain Eukaryota; kingdom Metazoa; phylum Arthropoda; class Insecta; order Trichoptera; family Molannidae; genus Molanna; species Molanna angustata. The sequence continues at coordinate 8,542,864 of OY754975.1, forward strand.
ACCTAACCTAAGAATGCAGAAAATAAGAGCCGGTACTAGATGCTACTCACTGACATAGGTTGACAATTGACAATGCGGCGGGAATAGTTTGGCGCGCATGCGCATTGGTATTCATTTTAGCCTAGCTAGCTTCTCGTCGAGAAGTGGGGTTCAACTCGCTAAAAATTCTCAGTGATTGTGCGTAGTTAGATACTTAAGGTGTATGTATGTATTTAAATTTTATCCAAGGACAAATACTTACTTAAAAACAAAAATGAAAATTGCAATGTCAATGATTGGCTATTGATTATTATTGATAATCTATTAAAGAGATTATGTTATATTGTTGTTAACATTCCATACATAAATAATGAATGCCTTTGGTTAACGTTAATTTATTCGGAAACAGATCATGACCTCGAAGAGAGAAAATTTTGCTAAGGTTGATGTCAAGTAAACATCAAATTTTAAAACACTTGTAACAATATTTTATTCATTTAGAATATACAATATTAATTATCAAATTAAAACGAGTGGGTTGTGGCTGACGTTATACTCCTCACTACTACGTAACTCCACAAAGCATTCAGCATTTTCATGAATTTAGTTTGTTTAGTAATATTTGATTTAAATATATTATTATGAAAACTCGATAATTCTTCAATGCCATTGTATGTAAGTGATGTTCCTTTTTACCAATTTTAAAATAAAAAATTCAAATTTTAAGTTTCCTGAGCTTGGGGTCACTTTGAAATATTTGATAGTTATTAAAAAAAATGCAAAAAAATTCTCCATTTCTTTTCACCATATTAAACCGTTAAACTTTTTTTTCCTTGCAATGTTTTCATAAGTGGCCGCCTGCGCCGGTGTGGAGATAGACCACCCGTGCGTTAAAAGTACAAATAAAACCTAACCATACTAAGTACCTATAACCGTATTGTAGCGACTGTATTGGCACAATTATTACAATTTATAAGTATATTGAATATCTACATACAAAATTTACTTTTTCAGCATTATTTTTAAAATAATTTAAGACATCTCTGTAATTGGCTTTGATATGTATAATATTTTTAAGCAATTTATAAAATAGCTGTTGAGATGAAATAAAATAAAAAATAAAAATATTTAAACAAATTGAGAAGCACTATTCAGATATCCTTCAAAATCTAATGGGGTCTAAGTGAGTATTAGATATACATATTTGCAAAATTTGAAAAGAATCGAATGATTAGGTACTTTAGTCTATAATCGATAAAGTACACAGCACATAGCACAGCGCACACGTATCTATATACATTGTGATGAAACTTTCAGAATACAATCTCAGCATGATACTTGTTGATAATCTGCAATAAAAAATAGCCTTAAAAATTGCGAAATCATAACCCCAAACTATATCCCCTTGGGTTAGTGAGGAGTAAAAAGTGAATCGGAGTCTTCTTGATATGCATATACATATTGTGTATGTAGGTATCTTGACATTTTTATTTGTTATTTACACAAATAATCTGAAATAGTATCTCTTGGGAATACTGAACTGACAGAGCATAGATGTGATCCGTCAGTCATATCTTTATTTGTTAATTGCACAAATAATCTGAAATAGTATCTCTTGGGAATACTGAACTGACAGAGCATAGATGTGATCCGTCAGTCATATCTTTATTTGTTAATTGCACAAATAATCTGAAATAGTATCTCTTGGGAATACTGAACTGACAGAGCATAGATGTGATTCGTCAGTCATATCTTTATTCAGACGAGTCTCAGATCAAATCTTTAACTGTCTTGTTTGAAAAATTGAAGTTCAATAACAGCGTCTGTGGTGTCAACATTTTTGTGTTTTTTTACGGGAGTGTAAAAAACTCAACGTTGTACCCATGTTTGTAAACGAAAAATCAAGATTCCAAATTTTGTGTGGCAAAAAATCATGAGTGTTACCCAAAAAACCTGGATGGTTGAGAACAATAAGTGGTTCAACATTCGAGATGTTGTGCTAAGCGTTTATCTATATTATATTCACTCAAGTGGTTCAACATTCGAGATGTGCTAATTTTCACTCAAGGTTAATTTTGAATCTATACCAATTGAATTCGATATTTTTAACTCAACACAATTTTTATCATATTTGAGAAATTTGATTTCAAATTGGTGAGTTTTGGTATATATGCCCCGCTTTGATGTGGTTTAAGGTAGGGTTATCAGATGAAAAAATCAAAAGTCCGGAGAAAAGGCCTCATTTCCACGGTAAAGTCCTGAGATTTTATGCGTTGTAGGCAAAAAATTTCAAGACAATAGATATTTCACGATTACCAGAGATACTGCGTATTTGTCAATATATATTTGCAATTACAGCCCAGAATGCAAACGTAGAAAGAGTTTTTTTTCTATTATGGGGGCTCAATGGTCGAAAGAAAGAAACCGACTAAAGGTGTCTTCAGTTCGAGCTATACTTTTAGTTCAATATAATTTGAAGTGTTTAACATGTGAGGCATTTTATAAATCAATAATTAAAGAAAAAAACCTTACTTTAAAAGGTATCTTCACATATTAAGTACGATAAAACTGATTAACTACCTACTTGGATTATTACCAAAAGAAGATTATTAAAATGTAAGCTGCGTTTTATTGAAAATCCCGAGACATCATGAGATTTGCAAAATCCAGCCGCAATCCTGAGAAAAGTCGAAAAATCCTGAAATCTCCTGAGATATGGTAACCCTAGTTTAGGAATAGCGCGAGCAATTCTGCCAAGTGCTATCCTTATTGAGCATGAAAGTGTTGTAATATTATTTCTTCGAACTTGGCGTGAGTTACTATGTAGAAGTTCATTTTTAAAAAAATATTAAAACCCCTTATTACTGTAATAAGTTGTTACTGATGATAAGCGTAAGCTCGATAGCTTATTTCGCAATTTGTAAGTATTTACAAAGTTAGTGTTTTATTTTTAACTTATTTTTTTACTCCTCACTAACCCAAAGGGATATAGTGGGGAGTTATGATTTCGCAATTTTTAAGGGTATTTTTTATTGCATATTATCAACTAGTATCATGCTGAGATTGTATTCTGAAAGTTTCATCACAGTGTATCTGTGTGTGTGCTATGTGCTGTGTGCTATATACGGCGTGTTTATTTTACCGATTATAGACTAAAGTACTCATTTGATTATTTTCAAATTTTGCAAATAAGTATATCTAATACTCGCATAGACCCCATTAGATTTTAAAGGACAAGTGAATTGTGGTTCTTAAAGTTTTTAACTGTAAAATATTTCATAGTGACACCGAGCTCAGGAAAATTTAAATTTAAAATTTTAATTTTCATATTGGTAAAAAGGCAAATCACTTTCATTAAATGGCATTGAAGAATTATTAAGTTTTCATAATAAAAATATTTAAATAAAATATAATTAAAAAAAATCATTTCATGAAAATGCTGAATATTTTTTACATACAAAATTTGAATACTTTATAGAATGACTTGTTAGTGAGGAGTTTTGCAACCAACTCGTTTTAATGTTATGTTGGTATCATGTGTAGTATTTTTGTATAATTATTACTAGTTGCATGTAACACATGAGATCCAACTGTCGATAGCGATAGTATGTATAGTTGAAGAATATGTACCAAACTATAAACCCATAAATACAAATTATTGAATATTTTCAGATATTTTGTTTTCTATACAACATATGTAGGTATGTATGTCAAGATAGGATAGTATGGAGGAAGATCCTTTTTTCCTACCCAGAATATGAAAATAGCATGATGGTATGTATGTATGTTTGGAGTATCAAACTATTAAGTCTTCTTACATATTGTGTATAGGCGACTGCCATACAAAATGTATGAAGCGATGTCGTCACTAAATTCAATTTTTAAAAAAATTGTTAAAAAAAAATTGAGATCTTCTACTACAATGTGAATATTTTTTATAGAAAATTAAATTATCTAGTTGGGGTGTTTCGGCTTTTTTCGATAATTGTAAAAGTTTTGGAAATATAGGCAGTTAAACTCATAAATTTATCATTAAAAAAATATTTTTCTTAATAAAAAATGTTTGAGAAACCCTGGAATTTTTTTGAAAAAAGTAATTTGAGATTTTGTATTTGTCTATGTTTGTACCAATTTTCAGCGTTCTAGCGTTTATGGTTTCTGAGATATATGGAAAAATAAAATAAAAATTCAAAAGTTGATAACCCCTGACTGAAACAAAAATTCAAAATTCCGAGTATAAAAGTTTTGTAGGCCTGTAACTGTTTATATATTCTAAAATTTAAGGCTCTGTAAATTGAGCGGATCAAAAGTTATAAGGGGGGGGGGGGGACACACACACAGACACACACACACAGACACACGAAATGTTCTACTCCGAATTCTGAGTAAATCCGTGTATGGAACATATATGCTGCGAAGCCTCTAAGTTGGTGTTTTTTGACTTCAAAGTTGGAAAAGCCGTGAAAAAAGTAGACCTCTCCATACAATTCTCGCGTATTCTGGCTTGATACATTGTCGATATGTTAAGAGAACAAAGTTCTCCTGAACAAATCGACAGTTGGATTATGTAGTTCGGTAAGCAATATGTCTATTAATTGTCTCTAGTACTAGTAACTTATTATATTATACTAGTTGCATGTAACACATGGGATCCAACTGTCGACAGCGATAGTATATATAGTTGAAGAATAAGTACCAAACCCATAAATACAAATTATTTATTATTTTATGATATTTAGTTTTCTATACAACACATGTACCTAGGTAGTCAAGATAGGATAGTATGGAGGTCAGTCTTTTTTTCCTACCCGGAATATGAAAACAGCATGATGGTATATGTATATTGTATGTTTAGAGATGAAGTATCAAACTATTAAGTCTTCTTTGATATTGTGTATAGGTGACTACCATACAAATTGTATGAAGCGATGTCGTCACTAAATTCAATTTTTATAAAAATTGTTAAAAAAAATTTGAGATGTACTGCTACAATGTTAATATTTTTTATATAAAATTAAATTATCTAGTTGGGGTGTTTCGGCTTTTTTCGATATTTTAAAAAAAATGGAAATATAGGCAGTTAAACTCATAAATTTATCATAAAAAAAATACTTTTCTTAATAAAAAATGTTTGAGAAACCCTGGAATTTTTTTGAAAAAAATAATTTGAGATTTTGTATTTGTCTATGTTTATACCAATTTTCAGCGTTCTAGCTTTTATGGTTTCTGAGATATAGGGAAAAATAAAATAAAAATTCAAAAGTTGATAACCCCTGACTGAAACAAAAATTCAAAATTCCGAGTATAAAAGTTTTGTAGGCCTGTAACTGTTTATATATTCTGAAATTTTAGGCTCTGTAAATTGAGCGGATCAAAAGTTATAAGGGGGGGACGGACACACACACACACAGACATACACACACACAGACACACACACAGACACACGAAATGTTCTACTCCGAATTCTAAGTAAATCCGTGTATCGAACATATATGCTGCAAAGCCTCTAAGTTGGTGTTTTTTGACTTCAAAGTTGGAAAAGCCGTGAAAAAAGTAGACCTCTCCATACAATTCTCGCGTATTCTGGCTTGATACATTGTCGATATGTTAAGAGAACAAAGTTCTCCTGAACAAATCGACAGTTGGAAAACATAAGTTACTACATGCATACATAATTGAATTCTAATCTAAAACCAACAATAGTTAAATATGTTACAGCAGATACGTATGGAAATGTATGACAAGGTTGAAATGAAACGTGGAAGAATACCGTCTATGTCGTTGGCTCCCAAACCGTGGTTCGCGAAAAAAAAATTAGTAATTATATTTTTATAATAATAATTGTCAGCCTTCGTGGTTCAGTTGGATATATATAAAGATTAATTATTGTATTTTGTTTTTTTTATTTATGTTAGGTAGGTACCTAACTGCATACATAATTCATAGTTAATTTTTTCAACATTTCAACATTCCATATTTGAATATTTTTTTTTCAAATGTTTGAATGTTAACTTTGTGGTTCATATTTAACAAATTAAATTTAAAGATATAACTTTGTATTAACCACGTTTTTTGGTTGAAACGATGCGACCGGTTTCGGAACTAACCGTTCCCTCATCAGGCTAACTTTCAACTGAAACAGAATGTGACGACGTGCTTACAAGAAAGTCTCAAATTTCTTACCAAAAGACATAAGACCGGCATTTTACACTGACAATAATATTGGAAAAAGTTTAATGAATTCCAAAGATAAAGATAATAAAACGGAAAACTCCGGCGTATACCAACTGACATGTGGAGACTGCTCTGCAGTCTACATAGGAAAAACAGGACGGAAATTTGAGACTAGAGTAAAAGAACATATTAGATGTATAAACAATGATAATTTTTCGGAATTCGCAGAACACTTAGTACTTAATGATCATCAATTTAATATGCAATCGGGAACAAAAATTTTACACGTCAACAAAGTAGGTCTCCGTCTTGATAATTTAGAGTCGCTAGAAATTAAAAAGTGTATTAATTCAAAACAGAACATAATAAACAATCAGTTAAATTTATCTTTCAGTCCATTATTAAATATGTTTCCTTTTACTTCTAATCCTTCAGCCAATCGGACCCACCCTGCACAAGACCCAACCCTAAGTACCCCCACCCTACCTCTACCTCCGCCCCCATAGATTTCTTGTAAGCACGTCGTCACATTCTGTTTCAGTTGAAAGTTAGCCTGATGAGGGAACGGTTAGTTCCGAAACCGGTCGCATCGTTTCAACCAAAAAACGTGGTTAATACAAAGTTATATCTTTAAATTTAATTTGTGAATATTTTTTGATTCTATATTTTTTTGACATTAGATTGATACTGTCATTGAAAATAAAATATTTAATTTGTGAAAATAATTACATAAAATGTCGTTTCTCGATAATTATAGCAACAACACATTATGTAGTTATATTTTCCAAAACCTATAAGAATTAGCATTATAACATTTACAAATTATCCCGAAAGTTAGTTGGTTAGATCTAGAATGGTCCCGGGTACGATTCCCGGTGGAGACACAATTAATGTGGCAACTTGTTTTCTGGGTGCGTGTTTTAATGATTTAACATAGTCGGTACCTGTTAGTTGCCCGGGAAGAGTATACAAAATAAAATATTACTTCTGGGGCATCTTACTGTCAAATATTTATTTAACACACACCCAATAACAAGTTGCCACGTTTTAGAGACTAACGATATTAATAGTTCAATTAAAAACTGTGTCTCCACCGGGAATCGAACCCGGGACATTTGAGTCAGCAGAAAGTTACCTATCCAACTGAGCCACGAAGGTAACGACGGACATGCATGAATTAATTGACTCTAGGCAATAAGTCCGCCATTTGTACAATGCAATATTACATGTTTGTACAAAAAGTATTAAATAAATAAATGATATTTTAAAAATATATGTAAACTATATTTTATTACTTTTTATAATTTAGGCAATAAGTCCGCCATTTGTACAATGCAATATTACATGTTTGTACAAAAAGTATTAAATAAATAAATGATATTTTAAAAATATATGTAAACTATATTTTATTACTTTTTATAATTTAGGCAATAAGTCCGCCATTTGTACAATGCAATATTACATGTTTGTACAAAAAGTATTAAATAAATAAATGATATTTTAAAAATATATGTAAACTATATTTTATTACTTTTTATAAACCACGTTATTGAAATTGCGATCGGTTTTGGAACTAACCGTTACCTTCTCAAGCAGATTTTCAAAATATACACAAAAATATATCTTATTCAATATCTATAATATTCACACTTACCCAACGAGGGGATATCAGGATTTTATATTTCCAAAAACGAGATTAACATGTACACAAAATATATAAGGTATCAAATGCATAATAGTTTACCACCAAACAAAAAAAAAACCACAAGACTTGTCACCTTTAGTAGACTAGGTGCTGAATACATAAGTAAAAACTATTAATGTTCTCTATAGTTTTACAGTTAAACATTGTTTACAACATCATACTCTCACTATAATTATTTGTTTTAAATGTTTTATTTTTATAGTTTATTGTTTAAACTACATGAATTAATTTTGTATATGTTTTTACATCTAAAAATGTTACTTCTACCACTATTTTCAACTAACACAGAATGTGAAGATGTGCTTAAGAGAAGACTGTGGAATTTGAAGTTGGTGTGAGGTCAGTAGGGGCGGGACTTGTGTGAAGTGCCTTTGATTGGTAACACTTCAAGAAAGAGGAAATATATTTAAAAACGGACTGTAAGCATCATACTTTTTTTCAGTATCATACTTATTTTTAAATTAAATTATTTTTTTCAGCATCATACGTGTTACTTAACTCTAGTCTCGAAGATATTTTTTACTAAAATATTAACGGTGCAAATATCTTGATCTACACGACTCGATTTCTCTCACGAGAGCACTCTTCCCGTCAAGAGGTGTATTATAACTGTTGTGGTACAGGAGTCAAATAAGATTGAGAACCGATGTACTTAAGGTGTGATAATACTAAATGACTTGAATTATTTTACTACAATTGGGTAATCGGTTGTCTAATTAAATATCATTATCGGATCTATTTTAACAATTGCCAAATATTAAGCCATACCGTTGATTGTTTTTTGATAAGGGCAGGAAATACCTCAAAATAAATATAATGTAAATACTTATCTGAAAGTGTAAAACTACTTCTCGATATTGATTGTTATAATCAATGATTTATAATTTTTTTTTAAATTCAATTATAAATTAAAAAGAATACAATACACGAATTTTTTAAGATTCTACATAATTATGTTTATCGTATTTTGTCCTAAATAAGAGGACATAATCAAGACTTTATTGAAAATACGTAGAATTCAAAAACAAAGTTTTGATATTATCAATATACGAAGTAAGTCTTCATTGTGTCATCGAAGAACGAAATATCTACCGGCACAATAAAATATTTTTTTTATAATTGTAAATAAAATGTTGCTTTTATCGATAGAGTCTTGATTGTGTCATGGAAGTACGAAACAGCTACCGATAAGATATAATAATTTTGCAGAATTGATAACTTAGTGTTGTAGATAATCAATAATTATAATCAATACAATTTGTAGTCTTGATTTGGTCCTCAAAGAACAAAATAGCTACAGATTACCGACACAATAAAATAAATTTGTATAATTGTAAACATATTGCGGTGATATTATCAATAAATTATGCAGAATTGATTAATTATATATGTCCTTTAAGGATAAAATAGCTACAGGCTACCGACACAATTAAAATTGTAGAATTGTATACATATTGCAGTGATATTATTGTGGCAGACCACTTCGAGAAATTTCTGTCAAGCGCGCGCCTAGTGAATATAGGTATGTATATTATACGCAGTCTTGATAAAGTATGTATGTCCTTTAAGGGGCCATATAAACCTAAAAGCCTCAATTTCAAATCAAATTCCTAAGTGTGTTTCTAGAAAAAATACCATAAGTATTTTCAACATTTCTCTAGTGAATGTTCGTCACACAATTTTAAAATTCAGCCTAAATTCCCATAAATAAATTATTAAAAATATCCTTTTTTATAGCATTTTTTTTAAATTACTCTATAACCATGTGTCGTAGAGAAATAAATCTTTTATACCTACTCTTAAAGAGTGCATAAAATTAAAGTGAATGACCGATAAAGTTTTTTCATTTCAACTAAGGTTTGTTCTTAAAATGCAAAAAATCAACAAATTTGGGGTTTCCGATAATTTAAATCACGTATAAACCTTTTTTAACGCACGCGATATTTACCCTTACTAACGCGTAGCTTCATAGTGCATTGGGCGGTTTTAATATATCATGTTTTCAGTCACTAAGTTTAGCGTTATATGTCCTCTTAAGAACAAAATAGTTACAGGCTACCGTACCGCCACAATACAATAAATTTGTAAAATGCTAAATATATTGTGTTTATATTATCAATATACTATGCAGTCTTGATTACTTATGTCCTTTAGAACAAAATAGCTACAGGCTACCTACACAATACAATAAATTTGTAGAATTGTAAACATATTGAGGTGATATTATCAATAAATTATGCAGTATTGATGAATTATATATGTCCTTTAAGAACGAAATAGCTACAGGTTACCGACACAATACAATAAATTTGTAGAATTGTATACATATTGAGGTGATATTATCAATAAATTATGCAGTATTGATGAATTATATATGTCCTTTAAGAACGAAATAGCTACAGGTTACCGACACAATACAATAAATTTGTAGAATTGTATACATATTGCGGTGATGTTATTGTGGCACACCACTTCGAGAAATTTCTGTCGAGTGCGCGCCTAGTGAATACATATATATTATACCAGTCTTGATAAAGTATGGCCTACGGACACAATACAATGAATTCGTGAAATTGTAAACAAAGTGTTAATATTTTTATATTATTTTGAGCAAGACTCAATCTTGGTTATGTCAAATGTTCTTCCCCCACCACCACCTGTTCTGCTTATGCGGGAACTAATAAATGCCCCTTGCAAAACTCTGAAAGAACACATAAAGAATATACGAAGAGTCCGGAGAACTCTAAAACCTTGCCGACACTGCACTTAATGCGCCAAAGAGAGCTAATCATGTGGAAACAACTGGCTCACTGCTCAATGATAGTGAAGATAATAGTGCACCGAATTTAAAACAGAAAGTCTTGAAAGCCCTAAAGTTGTTCTTCGTGGCTACAAGGTCCGCATGTCCAATGGGTCCAAAGAAATTCCCTCGGACATCGTCGTAGAGTTCTCGTCGGAAAGTTGACACGGAGAAGTTAGTGCATTCCCATAGGATATGCTCAGAAGTCTGTTCAGGGTTATTACAAAGCTGACATGAGGACGAATCGGCTAAGTGAAAACGAAAGAGATAATTTTTGAAACTGCCGTGTCCAGTAAGGAATTGCATGGTCCAATAATCGGGAACAATCCACGAGGAATAAATTCGAGTCCTCACATCGGGAAGAAATAAAAATGTCACAGTCTGCCCACAGAAGAAGGAGACTAGCGACGTTGCCGAGTATTTAAAAGAGAACTCCGGTTCAAGTTCTCGATCTCTCCACGAACTGTGGGTAAATTTACAGGTGGGAGAGAAACACCACCCAAAATTGAGCTTCGGCCTCTATTCAGGTTGTGAATTGAAGCTCGTCGCTGTGTTTCCAGATCAAGGGGAGCCATACCTGTAAGAATAGAAAGTGTGTCCGTAGCGCAGGTTCTGTAAGCCTTTGCTAAAGCTATTAGAGCGAAACGCTGTCCAGAAAACAGCAGACGTCTAATGTATTGGGTTATGTCAGCTATCAACACAATAGATTATTCATATGTATTTGTACACCAAGAATGTATTGAGCTTTTTATTTTACTTTAACGAAAAAAGTATTTAAACATGTTGTGGACCTGGAGAAATGAAAATTGGTAATATTGGCTCTGGACGATACTGCCCGACTCGCTTAAGTGGACTGAATATTTTGAAGGACTTGGTCGGGTTGGGATAGGACAAGAGAAATTTATCACCAGGAACTGAGATCGACTTACCCAGGTTCTTGGCGATGCACTGGTTGTTGCCTTCCGCTTTTCTCGACCAGAGCTTCGTAAATTCTTCTTAAATGGTAAACAACACTTAAGCCGGCCTGACACCAGGTAATATTACAACTCATATTCCAACTCATTGGAATATGAACTGAAAAAATGACATTGTGCCTGACACGATATCATTTAAATGACTTAAAAATGATATTGCTCTAAAAAACATTATATTGAAATTACATATCGATATTATAGCAATAATCTCTCTTGACTGTTAAAAAACTTGCATTTTTGGGTATATTAATGATTCTCGCTTGTTTTTTTATTACATTTTGAGTTTGATTACCTGTTAGGAAATATTATGAAAATCAAAGGAGACGATCTAGCATTAAATGTACGCGATCTTGATTGGATAGGAGAAAAAAATCAAGGAATTTTTTAGTATGTTAAACGAACTCTCATTAGAAGATCCGTTTTCATAGAAAAATGAGAATTTTTGAAAATAAATGGAATGTATTTCTAATATTTAAAACCATACATTCAAAGGCCAAATATATAGTGATGCGAGAAGCAATATCCTAAAAATAGTAGTAAGAACATTCCAAATCATAGCAATTATATCGAAGAACTCCGATGTGCCGATATTTTTTTATAGCTAGGAATGTACGTCTGGATCAATCAAAAATAAAAATCAATGCGAAAAATAACTTTACAAAACATGAAATAAAAATATATTTCCTCCTTTGTATGACGAATGACAATGTATATAAGAATAGATACACAGTTTCCAGTTCATATGACTTCAAAAATTACTGCAAACACTACTTTTCAACTCATATTCCACATGAGTTGGAATATTACCTCGTGTCAGGCGGGCTTTACTGGGAAATGTAAAAGTTTTTATCGAAAATATGAAAGGCGAAATAACAACGTGTCTGACACTAGTAAAAATTGCAACTAACTAAAAACAAATGAATGCTCCTTTTTTTGAAAATGTTCCGAATTATTTAAATTGTTGAAATGATGGTTCCGAATTGTGATGGGTAGGTACTTTCTTCTCTGGGCGGCGGTGGACGACGTCTGGTCTCAGCGTGGTGATAATAAGCCAAGGATGGTATATGGGTAGGCTGGATCTTAAACGCCCGAACAGGAGAATATTTTTTTGTGCGCGCTGGGTCTCGGTTCACTGGTCGTTATTTTGTTCACATATTATATCCACGCCGGTGGCACTCTATTGGTAGTACTGGTTTTACTTTACGCTTACATCTCCAAAGGTGGCGCTATTTTTTTTTATGTTGGTATTTTTGAAAATGCAATGTAAAATTTTCAGACCTTCAGCATACTTCAGTTGTGTTTTGTTGTTTGTTGTGACGCGAAACATTTTGATCCTTTAAAATCTTGATGTAAACCAGATAATAAATATAACACGTGTGATTTTGTAAAATTCTTGTTGTTTTCGGTGTTCATCTACATACACACTATCACGCCATGTGATGGTGATGGTGTTAATCTATTGCCAGCTTTTTGTGTTTTTCGATTATCTTCGCAAGATGGCTGACTAGTTTTGTTGTGTTTTGAATGAATTGTCAAGTGAAATACGGCGAAGTGAAGTTATATAGTTTTCCGAAAATCAGTATTGAATATTTCTTTGTGGAAAATAAATTCAAAAAACCTAATAATCTACAATGCACATTTTATTTAGAACAATGTATTTTATGAATTATTTGGCATGATTTTTGAAATATTGCAAATAAAATACATCATATGTGTTTTTTTTAAATAAATAATGATTGAAAAATGGTTATTTTTTATTTAAGTTATCCTTGAATCCATTCCTCAAAGCTGGAAACATTTTAAAATGGAAATTTAAATTTGCCGTGGACCGGTCGCGTATTCATTGCCCCTGTAGCGGAGATGCGAGAAACCTTATGATTATCCGGTTACAGCTTCTATGTATTGAGTGACACATCTGAAGTATACTGAAAGTTTACTTCCATATTATTTGTGATTATATCACGTTTTGCCTAGTTAAGGGAATGTATGAGGATGTATATGTGCATGTTAAAAGGACATATGTATTTTTTTTTTTTTATATATATAAGGCAACCCACCCTATAAGGAGGGTGATTTGTGCCATGACGAAACGAATATGTGTATATTTAAAAGGAAATCAATTTGTTATATGAGAATATCTCTTAAAGATTTATTGCATTTAAATTAAGAAATTTTGATATAATTGAGTGAACTTTAGTCGAATTTAGGGAGAGAAGATGCGACATATTTACAGGCAGAGGGACACGCAGCTTGGCATAAAAGTCGAATTTATCGTGAATTGGACACTCCATGAAAACGTGATCCAACGTTTCCACCTCTCCACAATCACACAAAGGACTGTCCCTTATGTGTATTTTGTAAAGGTGGTTTGCGATCATGCAGTGACCAATTCTCATTCTGCATATGTTTGAAACATCCCTTTTTGACATTTTTTTTCCATGAAACCATGGTTTGGATGGAACTGTTATCTGTATAATTTTGTAAGCAGTCCCTTTCACACGGCTTGACACTTCCCATTCATTAGACCATTCGGTCAAGAGGCGCTTTTTAATGATTGAGGTGGTGAAATCTTGGAATGGAATCTCAAAATTAAGAGGTTCAGTGCCAATCGTTGTAGCTTCTTTTGCCAAACGGTCTACAGTTTCATTTCCATTTATACCACGATGTGCTGGTAACCATACAAATGTAACATATATATTTGATGTAAAAAGGTTGTATATATACTTTTTTATTTCGCAAAGTATGTAATCGTCAGGGGATCTAGATAAATTAGAAGATATAGAGTAGATAGCGCTAAGGGAGTCGGTGAATATTATAATATTAGAAGAATCGAGGGTATGACATATAGATAAGACCTCTTTGATTGCCCAACACTCAGCTGTATAAACTGAGCATTCGGGTGGAAGTTTGAAAAGTCCTTTAGTGTTGTTATACGGAATATAAAATGCTGCTCCAGAGTTGCTATTAGGTGAAAGCTTGGATCCATCAGTAAAAATTTGAACGTGAGATGGCCATCTTGAACGAACAATGCCATCGAATTTACTGTTGATTAGTTGGGAGGGAAGATTGCAGTTTTTGTCCAAACCGAGAGAAGGACATGTATCGGGAATGAATTTTGTTGCGAAATATGGTGTTTTATAGTAAGGAAGATAATTATGCGAACAATTGACAAGTATTTTTGATTTAAGAAGGGTGTAACTTTTACATAGTATTGGAGTGGAAGATTTTGACCAATATCGTTTTAATTGACATAAATGTGATATTGTGGATAGCTTTGATGTTAGTGGGTGAGAATTAAGGGAAAGTCGTTTTAGAACAAATTTGTCTGAAAGATATTGACGTCTCAAGTGAAGTGGGGAATCTAACCCCTCCACCTGAAGTGCATTAATCGGTGAAGATCCCATTGCTCCGATTATAAGTCGTAAACATTTAGACTGTATTCTATCTAATTTGGATTCAAGGTATTTAGGAAGAGGATCGAATAAAAAACAACCATAATCCAGGTGACTGCGAACTATGGCATTATAGAGCAATTTCATTGTTGATGGATGAGAACCCCACCAGACTTTCGATACAGCTCTCAAAGGATTAATGTTTTTTTCGCATTTAGATACAATTGAGTTGACATGAGAGTTCCACGATAGTTTTCTATTAAGGATTACACCCAAAAATTTAATTTCGTCCTTTATAGCAATGTTTGTACCATCGATATTTACAGAAATGTCCGGAAGTTTATGTTTACGCGAAAAGGCGACTACTTGGCATTTTTGGAGCGAAAGTTCTAAACCATTAGATTCAAGCCATTTGTTTATTCGACTTAATGTTTTTGACAATTTTTTTGCAGCAATTTGTGCGTTTTTGTGGGAGACATATACGACAATATCGTCGGCAAATTGTAATATTGAGCAAATATCCTCTATTACCGTAACAAGATCTTGACAATATATATTAAATAAAATAGGGCTTAATACCGAACCTTGAGCTAAGCCTTTCCAAACTATTCTATCAATCGTGGTATAAATATTTTCAGCTACAATTTTTCTCTCAGCAAACATGTTATAAATAAGTGTTGCCAAACTCATTGGAATACCCAAATCTACTAGTTTTTTTCTTAAAACAGACAGTATCACGTTATCATATGCAGATTTTATATCCAAAAATGCTGCAATAACAAACTCTTGTTTGGAAAAAGCTATTTTGATATCTGAAATCAAGATACTGAGGTTATCTAAACACGATTTACCTTTTCTAAAACCAAATTGAATTGACGGGAGAAGGCAGTTCCTTTCAATATGCCAGTCTAAACGGTTTTTTATTATATGCTCAAGAATTTTTAGGAAAACTGGTGATAATGCGATCGGCCGATACGAAGATTCTGATTGAGGGTCTTTGTTAGGTTTCAAAATAGGGACTATTCGTTGTATTTTCCAGTCTTTTGGTACGTATCCGTTTTTTAAACAACCATTATATAATTCTAATAAATGTTCAAGGAAATTTACTGGTGCATTTCGAAGAAAAGCATAAGGAATGAGGTCCATTCCGGGCGAAGAATTTTTCAAATTTTTAAGTGGGGTAATGAGTTCAGAATATTCAAAAGGTCCATCTAACCATGATTTAGACAAAGAATGGGCAGGAAGGATTGGCATTTCTATTTCTGTATCATTGGGGACGTATGGTGGGGCAAGCCTCTTTACAAAAGCTTCTAGAATGTGTCCATTTGGCAGATATTTCTTAGAAGTGGATAATGATGTTCTGAAGCGACGGATCATATCCCAGACTATTGATAGAGGAGTATCTGGTGAAAGAGTGTTGCAAAAGTTATACCAGCCTTGTCGCTTTTTCTTTCTGAGTATTTTTTTTGTATTTGCTTGTATATTTTTAGCATATAAAAAATTTTGTAACGTCATATTTTTCCTGTACTTTTTCATAGCTAATTTTCTTATTTTGATAGCCTCCGTGCATTCATTGTCCCACCAAGGGGCACATTGAATACGTTTCGATTCTGCTTTTCTCTTCGGAATACTAATATCAGCAGCTTTGTAGAGGATTGACATAAGTTCTGAATTTTTGTGAGTAATGTCGGATGACAAAAAAGATGGTGTAGAATCTTCAATAGTTTTATTGAATATATCCCAATTAGCTTTTCTTATATTATGTCCTTTTTTACTAACGGCTGTTTTTGTTTTGGATTTTGTGATGGTTTTTATAATAATGGGAAAATGGTCACTTGCTAGGGGATCATCAGATATAGACCATGTAGAAGTGGAGGCTAAATCATTTGTACAAATGGAGAGGTCAACAGCACTCACATTTTGAGTTGGTGGAGTGAGTCTAGTTGGTGAACCGTCATTTAGAATGCATAGATTATGTTTATCTATAAATGAGAGAATGAGGTTTCCCGAACGATTTGATAGTGTACTGCCCCAAGATGGAGAGTGGGCATTGAAATCACCTAATATATAAAATGGTGAGGGTAGCATATCCACAATTGAATCCCAATAAATTGGGTCAAATGGAGAATGTGGAGGAATATATGTGGAAACATATACAACTCCATTCACTTGCACGGCAACCACTTGTAATGATGGGTGAGTTGGAACAATAATTTGATTATATGGGATGGAAGATTTGATAAAGATAGCTGTTCCAGCTCTCCCATCATTGCGGTCGGATCTAACTGACAGGTAGCCTGGGACATTGAAAACTGAACCTGGTACAAGCCAAGTTTCAGTAATGCACGCAATTTGAATTTCGTGTGTGGATAATAGAAATATGAAGTCAGGTTTGTTTGCTGTGACGCTTCTACTATTCCATTGAAGGATATTGTGAATTTGATGAGCCATTGTGGAGGGTTGTATTAAGAGTTTGAAGAATTTCGGCAGCGTTGGTCGGTAAAATATTGTTATTTGTTAATATAGATATAAGGAGAGAAATAAGTGTTTGAATAAATGATGAATTGTCGTTTTGAATTTGGGAGGTTGAATTAGAAGTTGGTAAATTCATGTTTGGTAAGGCACATCCGTTAGGGGCCTGTGATGAATAATGTCCGTTTTGGTTAAATAGTAAGGCATTGTGTTGGGTTGTGTCATAGTTGGGGGTAGAAATATATCTTGGTTTTGAGGGTTTAAATATGGTTTTTTTAAATGAAGTTGAAGGTGGAGAAATAGGTTGAGTGCTTGACGGTGCGGTGGAAGTTATATCAGCAAAAGATTTTTTTGTGGGTGGGACGAGTTTTGAGGCCTGAAAATATGATATATTATCTGTTGCCATTGTCTGTTTGATATTTTTCTGTCTTGATAACTCTGGACAGGCCGTGCTAATTGCAGTGTGATTTCCAGAACAATGGAGACAGATTGGTTCCTGTGAAGTATTTGGGCATTGTTCGAATGAATGATTTTCTCCACAATTGTAACATCGAGGAGAAGATCGGCATACTGTTTTAGAGTGTCCAAATCGACAACAGTTGAAGCATTGTATGGTTGGAAACTTGTATATTTCTACTTGTAAGGAATTATAGTATAAAAATACCCTGGGTGGTAAAATTTGGCCCTCAAAAGTAACAACCACCGACTGTGAAGGTTTCCATATTAACGTACCCGTTGAAGTGTCTTTGTAGTTCAATCTTCTGGCTTTAACTACTTTAGGTATGTTGGTGTGTACGTTCAATGCCTCAACTATCTCGTCTTCGGGTAAATCGCTCGGGATACCTCTGACCAGTCCCATACGCGTCAAATTGAATGTTGGTATATATGCTTTAAATTTATTGTTTGAAATGTTCTCTATATTTTTAACAAAATTGTTGGCAGATATGGCAGTTTTAAATTGAATCGATATTTTATAGCGGCCTTCCGATTTGATAGACCCATCAATTATTTGTATGTTTAAAGATTTATGCATGAAAATAAATTTTCCGAAATCGAGGGGGTGGATTGTTTTGCCTTGTTCCGATCTCTGTATATGGACAATAAAAGGGGAAGAAGAAGAAGGTCCATATTCCATTTCCAATTTAGGCGGTGAAAAGGTATTTATATTTTTTGGGTCGTTATTGGTGGTAATTATTATTTCGGGGTGAGTTTTTTGTTTGTTTGGGATTGACTCGGATGAATGACGAAAAGGTTTACGTTTTCTATTTTTACTAGCAATAGATACCTGACTGGCATCTGATTCTGAAGTATAATTTATATCCGAGTTAATACCGGGATCCGGCGGTTTATTTACCTCTTGTTCCATCACCAAAAATTAATCGGTAGAGAAATATACAAATAACACAAAATATGTAGAAAACAGAGTGAAATAAAAAGTAAATAATAATGAAAATGAAACAATAAAATCTTATCTGTTCGCTGAGCAGCAACAAGGTTTGTAGGTAGGACACCACAATGTAACAACACAACACAACCGATCGCTACGAATGAACCGACGAGACTCGACATATGTATTCTTTCTTTAAAAAAAGTCGCATTGTCGCAATACCACGGATGAGCTATTTCTTACGACCGTTGTCGTAAGATTTTTACTCTGCTAGAAATAATAAATAAATGAAATTCTGAAGAAAATAAAACAATTCTTGTAAGGCATAGAATTGATTTAGAAAAAAAAAAAAAAATTGCGAAGCCATGTAATAAATCTGACAACGAAACGAAAAAAAGGTATATAAAATATATTTTAAATATATTGGCCATCACCTCTCGCGTCTGCAAAGCTATGTTAATTAGTAATTATCGTCACTTGATAATTATCGTATTATAAAAGATTAAATTATTAGTTTAAAAACGACATTGTACAAATTAAACAAAAGTAAGACACAATGCACACGCGCCATTGTAATAGTAAGAATCATATTGTATCTAAATATTATGTTGACCTCGTAGGTTTTAACTAATAAGGGTAGTATTACGAAAGTTATTTGAGAAAAATATAAGAAAAAGTTGAGGTTTTGTAAGCAGTTATCGCAGTACGGAACGCGTATTTACCTTTCCGTGTTGATTAGGAGGTAAGTACTGCCTCGAATTAACGCGATCTACAAAAGATCTGAGTTTCCACAAACCAAAGTGTCTGTGAATGAAAGGCGTGACTTCTATTAGTCTTCTGTAGTACCTATATATACAAAATCACGCTTTGTACTATAACTGACGTGTTAGATTACCAATTTTCAACACATTGTAGGCTGTTATCTCCCAAAGCCACTACTACTCAGGATTTTTTTATTTCAATTTTATTTGTTTTCGGGAAATTTACAATATAATAACATTTCTTGTACAGATGTATTATTTAAAAAAAACTTAAACCAATTAAAAATTTCCACAGTATTAAATAATAAATTTCAACTGGTGTCAATTAATATAAATTTTATCCAATCGTTGTAACCTGTTGTATTATCCTTTTACAGAAAAAAATCAGCCTTTATACTATGACGTAAATCTGGCTGTCACTTGCTCTTGGTTTATAATATTAAATAAACAAAAATACAATAAGAACTATTTGTTTAAGACGAAATTGAAATAATTCCAAGTAGGTACATAATTGTTTAAAATCAATATTTTCCTTTTATGTTTAAATATGTTGTCACACTAATTTCTACACACCGGCTGTGAAAATATTGTATCAAAGACAATATTAGTATTGTAGTCATTTGACAGTTCAGCGTAAGAAAATAGTATTTGCCAACAACTAAGTATCTATCTCTAGTATAAACAAAAAAAAAAAACAATCAATGAATTTGTAGAACACCTACAAAAAAAAATAAACTGATAACATTGAGAAGCTCGTACCAACATAAGATAAATATGAAAAATGGACGAGGAAAACAAGAAGAAATATATATGGATGAAAATCACGAACCAGCTCTGTTAAGGTGCCTACGTGACTCGTAATTTTTCAAGTACATATAATTGCTTAATATTAACTTATCATTGTTTTGCATAGACAATAATAGATAGACAGGTACTTCGCGTAGAAAATTCTTTCTTAGCGACATAATTTATTTTATTATTGTGTTTAATCTTTGCTTTGAGTCAACGACTCTAAACTTACTGTGCAATTTCCACCCGCAACATAATAATTATATTTTATTATCCAACTGTCGATAGGTTAAGAGAATTTTATTCTCTTAACCTATCGACAAAGTTTCAACCCAAGATACGCAAGATTTGTATGCAGGTTCTACATATATTTTTCACGGCTTTTCCAACTTTGAAGTTAAAAAACACCAACTTTTAGGCTTCACAGAATATATGTTCTATATACGGATTTACTCGGAATTCGGAGTATAACATTAATTTAATGTGTCTGTGTGTCGGTCTCCCCATTATAACTTTCGATTCGCTTAATTTACAGAGCCCGAAATTTCAGAATATATAAAAAGTAGTCGGCCTACAAAACTTTTATACTCAGAATTTTGAATTTTTGTTTAAGTCAGGGGTTATCACTTTTTGAATTTTTACTTTATTTTTCCATATATCTCAGAAACGACAGAAAACATAAAAGCTAGAACGCGAAAGATTGGGATGAATATAGACAAATACAAAATCTCAAATAATTTTTTTTCAAAAAAATTACAGAGATTCTCCAACATTAATTATTAAGAAAAATATTTTTTTATGATAAATTTATGTGTTTCACTGCCTATATTTCCATAGTTTTTGAAAATATCGATAAAAGCCGAAACACTCCGACTATCTAATTTAATTTTCTATAAATAAATATTAACATTGTAGTAGAAAATCTTTAATTTTTTTCAACAATTTTTATAAAAATTGGATTTAGTGACGACATCGCTTCATACAATTTGTATGGCAGTCGCCTATACACAATATATATAATAGTTTGATACTTTATCTCCAAAAATACATACATACCATTATGCTGTTTTCATATTCCGGGTAGGAAAAAGAGACTGACCTCCACATTGTCCTATCTTGACATACATACCTACATGTATTGTATAGAAAACAAAATATCTTAAAATATTCAATAATTTGTATTTATGGGTTTATAGTTTGATACTTATTCTTCAACTATACATACTATCGCTATCGACAGTTGGATCTCATGTGTTACATGCAACTAGTTATATAAAATAGACACTGCCCCTTCCATATACTGCGTAGTGTATTTTAGGTAGGAAACTTGTATACTTACATACATACAATACACATTATATATACGTACCTATGTATAACTATTATGCGCAGAAATATTTGGGCACTCGTGCCTGTGTCTGTGCTTAAATAAAATATTTTTGTGACAATATTGTTTAAAACATGTTGCGAACATCAACAAAGCATTCTGCAATCCGTCGAAAAATGACTTCTGTACGCTTCATTGAAGAATATATTTAAGACAATAGCGAAACTATTCGCTTATTTTGGCAAAATGCTAAAATGTATTTTGCAATATAATGTTTGTTGACCGCGTGAATAATAACCACGCAGAGATATTAATTTGTTACTGTTCATTTTGTCTAGTCGTATGTTCTATATTTTTAACATAAAGACTTACCGTATTAACCTATAATTTCACGTATCTACATACATATAAGCACATAATTATTTTTAGTTTATATAATATACTTACTTCTTTCTTCCAGCTTGAGTATTTTTTGATTTACTATGTTATTTCTACTTTTAGCCTCTATAACTTTAGCTCTAACCAGAATAATTTGATGTTGAATTGATCTCTTAAATTATTAATTTTAATACTAGTTTGTGCATTTTAATTTTAACCAAAATAATTTAATTTTTTTATTGTTTGCCTGTTTCCTTTACTTTTCCTATGAGAATTACAAATTTTAGCCGGAATAATATTTGATGTTCTTTTTCTCCTCGTGTTTCGAATGTACCCGCCCAACGATAACGAAAAAAAAAAAGAAATAATGAATGAAAAGAATAAATAAAAAATATGTTTAGGTATTACAACTTTTATATTAGTGAAAACATGTTACTTAGGCATGGAATTGTATGTATCATTTTTATTTTTATTATTGTTATTATGTATGATGTATGTTTTCAAAATAAAATAAAATAAAATATAGGGCAGAGTTCATAAAAATCAATGTATGTAGATATTAAAAATGCCTCAGATTTTTACTCATTGGTATAAAAAAAATTTTGTCTGGACAAACAAAGAAGTCTAGAATAATTTACTGAGAGTGTCAATACTCTATAGCTCCATGTATTTCAGAGGTCTATTTATTTCGATGGCGCATTTTTGACACGGCTCTTGAATGTATGTAGGTGTGGTTCAGAGTCATACGACCTATAATTTTCTGATTCCGTGCAGTTAATTGATATATATGTATATATAAAATAACATCTTAGTACGGTTGACATCTGATGATTATGAATAACTGGCAGGGCCGCCGCTGCCATAAGAGTAAAGTGTGCGAGGCACGCAGATGCGCCAAACGATTCTTCACAAACTAATCTGCTTTTTCGTTAGTAAATAAAATTTTAATTTAATTTACTAACGAAACTAACGAAATAATTGGTATAATTGTTCTGATTTATTGGATAAAAACACTACAAAACTGAAGATTCCTCGCTGCGCAGCAATTTTCTTTTTGATGTTATGAAATAAACACTATAAAACATATTTTTTAAATTAATGCAACCAGGGGGGGGGGGCTGTACTTTTAAACGTGCCGTATATAATATCTCACTCTTGGGGGTTTATGTGAAAGATTATAAATAAAAATAAATTATTATTTTTATTTGAATTTTGGGTAGCTATAACCCATAACCCCAACATAATATTTTAGTGAGTATTATTTATTTTATTTATTTATTATACTATTATATATTATATTTACATACATTTATTTATATGTATGTATTTTTATTTAAATATATGGTTTTTTTTTGTTTCATCGTCAATCATATGTACAAATGCTTTTTAATTATTCTGCATATCTATATTTTTACATTACTTCTCGGGCAACTAAAAGGTAATATGTCAAATATTAATTTAACACGCACCCAATAACATTATCGTTTCCTTTATGACCAGTGAGTTAAATAGACAGCTAAAAATCAACTATTTAATGCTTAACTGTGTTACAATTTCGACAATTTTCGCCCAATATGTTTCGACAAATGTAATGTCAATAATTGTACTTTTTCTTGAGCAAATATTTGTATATTCGTCCTTTTCCTCATGACTGAGGATAGCGGCTGTAGACCGTCGCCACACATATGGCCCGCCTCCATGCCAATCTGTTTTGGGCTGAACGCAGAGCACCAGTCACCGAAGATCCCATTGTGGACTTAACCAAATCGCTCCATCTGGTCTTCCCTCCACGCTGCTCATCAAAACAAGCTTCTCGAGACAGTAAAATGTAGTAGAGACTTAAGTTATTCGCTTTGTGATAAATCCGATTTTATTCGGGAATTCGGAACTTTTTCGCGAATATTCATATTTTAGAATCATCATCATCAGTGGCTTCACAGCCCAGCATGGGCCTTGACCTCCTCAAGGAATCGTCTCCATTGTACCCTATCCATGACCTTTTCTCTCCAATTCCGCATACCGGCCATCTGAAGGTCCTTCTCAACTCCACCCGTCCATCGCAGTTTCGGCCTTATCACACGTCTTCTTCCCTCCGGACGTGATGTGAGGATTCTTTTTTGGTGTCTGGTCATCTGCCATACGATGCATGTGTCCTAACCAGCGGAGCCTCCCTATTTTTATCGTTTGGGCGTTATTTGGTTCCTTGAATAGGCTCTGTAGTTTGTGGTTGTACCTGATTCTCCACGTGCCTTGATCGCAGAGGTGACCGAATTTTTTTTCATATTTTAGAATAGTGGATCCAAAATTCTGCCCATTTAAGGTCATTTTCGAAAAAAATAATAGGAATTATCCACCTTATTTAGGTACTTACGTGTCCGGACATACATATTATTATTAGGCCTTTCCACTCCAATACGTTGCATCAGAAATTGCCACGTCATTTGCCAACATAGCAAATAAACAGGTCAAAAATTACAAAAAAACATTTTCTTGATGAGTTAGCTTATTGATTCACATTTACCTTCTCGAGCAGCGCCGGGTATTAAAAAACTATAAATTAAAACGATTACCTAACAAAAAAATCAAAATTGATTTGATAGGGATCTCATTAAAAAAGGCATAATTGGTGAACGTTGCGCAAGCGCATAAAGTGATCACGTAAACCAGCCGATGACAGGTCGTAAGCCCTGTAGGTGCCTTGATTTCCCGGTTCTCCTACAGTAAATATTCCAACTTCGTCTCTATTGAGATAATTAAAAATCTGTTAAAAAATATCTTTGACTCCCGACAGGGAAAAAATCCAATGTTTGCGCATATGCAATAATAAAAATATCCAAAATAGAAACGTTTTAAAATTTTAGAATTAAGGTCATTTGAACTTTATTTCGTATTTTGTAACTGACGTTGTTCCTAAAACTATGATATACAAAATTAGTGAATGTGGCGCAGACTACGCATGCGTACTGAGCACTGTTCGGCCATGTTTATTTATGTCATGTCGCCTAAAAGCTATCATTCCAATAAATTGATCTGCACTTATATTATTTGGTTTTTATTTTCAACGTAACGCAACGCGTGTAAATTATCCATTTTTATTTTTCCGTGTACAACTGATGTTTTCATCTTGATTGAAATATACCGGACTGCTGTGAAAATAAAAATAGTTCATTTCCAATTAGGTGTGAACTAAAATTAGGAACGTTTTGACAATTGATTAGACTAAAATGTGGTTATAGAATAGGGAATTGATCTAATGCGTGACTTATTTGGAATGTGAACGATCCTAAATAGGATCGTTCTTATTTCAACGTTATAGAATATATAATATCTACTTGGACTAAGTGGAATAGGAACGAACCTATTTTAGCCGGAACGTTCTTAAATAGTTATACAATTGGACGTATTGTATGGTAATTATTATGACAGTGTGAAATCCTCTCTACCCTGACACGGTATTTAGTTGATATTACTCCGTATTCAGTAACTATTGGAACTAAATTAGGAACGTTCATGAAGGAATTTTCATAATAAATCAAAATACGTATAATTCAGTAACTTTTTAAGAACGTTCCGGCCAATATAGGTACGTTCCTATTCCATTTAGTCCAAGTTAATATTTTATAATGCTGAAATAAGACCGTAAATCTAAAATCTACAATTTTAGTATGTTCCTATTTAAGTTACAATAATTACTGAATACGGGGTATTATTATCGAAAGTCGTGTATGAATAATTGTTTTTTTTCGCTCATTAGTAGTTGAAGTGTTGTTTTGCTATGGAAAATTAAATTTTGACGCTAAGTTGTTATTTCGACACGGCCTTTGTATGTGTTTGCAAAATAAACAAAGACACAACTTTGCTTCGTAGGGTATTCCCAATACGCTGAATAGTTTTTTTTGAGCATTCAAAAGATTATATCATAGACACGATGCCTTTATATCTGAATATCAAGTGAACTTAACGATTTTGGTTAATTTTTTAATATCCAAGACACATGCGTGAAAATCCACACACCAATCTTGTCTCACCGAAAAGGGTTTACATTCAGAATGGGTGGTGAACCTCATTATTGAACAATGAGAGATATTCGCACTTTTCAATCTTTCGATTGTGACGGCTTCTAATTTGTAGAATTCCATTATAACAATGATTAATATGAACACATATATAATTCCACAATTTATTTTATTTTTCTCCCGACGACCGTTTCGGCTTATAAGGCCATAATCAACTGGTACCAGTTGATTATGGCCTTATAAGCCGAAACGGTCGTCGGGAGAAAAATAAAATAAATTGTGGAATTATATATGTGTTCATATTAATCATTGTCAATGAGAGATGTTTTTTTTTTGCCTCTTGTATGTTCGATTTACCCGAATCTTATTAGGGGTCACCCTAAAACGACGGAAATATGAAATAGTGGCAGCACTATTCTAAGCCGGTGCCTTGCGGCATATAATAACTATGAATTGATAAAATTAAATAAATACTGTCTGGTAGTTTTGGTTTACACGACTATTGAGACAATCTTGTATATTCAATAGTCGTGAAAACAAAGATATTAATATTACTAAAGTATTTTTAAAAATGTGTTATAAAGAAAAGCTGGTAATTGTCCTGTCGTTTGCTAAAACAGAAAAGCCGGTAATTGTCCTGTCGTTTGCTAAAGAGAAAAGCTGGTAAATGTCCTGTCGTTTGTTAAAAAATAAAAGCTGGTAATTGTCCTGTCGTTTGCTAAAAAAAAACTGGTAAATGTCCTGTCGTTTGCTAAAAAAGAAAAGCTGGTAATTGTCCTGTCGTTTGCTAAAAAAGAAAAGCTGGTAATTGTCCTGTCGTTTGCTAAAAAAGAAAATCCGATAATTGTCCTGTCGTTTGCTAAAAAAGAAAAGCTGGTAATTGTCCTGTCGTTTGCTAAAAAAGAAAATCTGATAATTGTCCTGTCGTTTCCTAAAAAAGAAAAGCTGGTAATTGTCATATCGTTTGCTAAAAAATAAAAGCTGGTAATTGTCCTGTCGTTTGCTAAAGAGAAAAGCTGGTAAATGTCCTGTCGTTTGTTAAAAAATAAAAGCTGGTAATTGTCCTGTCGTTTGCTAAAAAAAAACTGGTAAATGTCCTGTCGTTTGCTAAAAAAGAAAAGCTGGTAATTGTCCTGTCGTTTGCTAAAAAAGAAAAGCTGGTAATTGTCCTGTCGTTTGCTAAAAAAGAAAATCCGATAATTGTCCTGTCGTTTGCTAAAAAAGAAAAGCTGGTAATTGTCCTGTCGTTTGCTAAAAAAGAAAATCTGATAATTGTCCTGTCGTTTCCTAAAAAAGAAAAGCTGGTAATTGTCATATCGTTTGCTAAAAAATAAAAGCTGGTAATTGTCCTGTCGTTTGCCGATCGCAATAATTTTTAAAATCAATGAATAGATAAACAAATCTTCATTACGGGAAATTTTAAAACTTTTGGCGGAATTGCTTTAAAAATTACAAATTCACAAACGATAAATTGATGAAGAAATCCATTACAATTTGTATGGCAGTGGCCTATACAAAATATCTAAGAAGACTCAATAATTTGACACTTAATCTCCAAACATACATAATGTACATACATACCATCATGCTGTTTTCATATTCTGGGTAGGAAAAACTGACTGTCCTTCATACTATCCTATCCGGACATACATACCTACATGTTTTATATAAAAATCAAAATATCTTACAATCTATATATTAATTTGTGTTTATAGTTTGGTACGTATTCTTCAATTATACATATTATCTAGTATTTTATGTAAATATTTACTTATATTTATTAATATTGTATGAAGCTATTCAGATGTTTTACAAGTATATTCTGTTCTAAGTGATATTTTGACGATAGGTAGGTATATCAAAGTCATCTCAATGTTATATTTCGTAATATTTTCGTTTAAATATTTCTATTAATTTATGAATATTATATTCAATAATTTAGTTTTGTGTATATTATATTATCGTGTGACATTATTATATTGTGATATTATTCTGTTCTTCAAAGTCAAAATGTTAATAACCTCCGTAATGTAAATTGAGGTTATAAATATACTGTATATTTTGTGATTGAAACGTCAAAATTCTTAAACAACATAATAATAGAGTGAATTTTCTATAGTGAAAAAATGTACAAATCCGTACAATAAAATGAGGTTATTTAAATTCATTTCTCACGCAAACATTGCTTCTCTGGGCTGGAAACACTAGTTAGTTGTAAGAAATTTCCATACGGCAATAAACTCGCCACTTGCGCAGGGTGCAAGGAAGTGTTCGTTATTATTATTATTATTATATTTTGTGTTTGAAGAGAGAGACAGAGAGAACGGGCAACAATTTATTACATACCTATACTGTATAGTTCATTATCCATTCTGAATGTTGCCTATTTTAGATGAGGCAAGACTGATATGTGGGTATACGCGCATGTGTCGTGTTTCCTTTTATAAGGTTATCCACACCCGCACACCTGTCGCTGTGGGATATGCCGTGATAGCGTGTGGTTTGTTACACCAGCTAATAATGGGCAAGCCGACGTTCTTGCAGGACAACGTTTGTCGGGTCCGCTAGTATAAATATAATTATCATCATATTAATATTGAGAGAAGATGGTATGTATGTACATAATGTACCTAATCAAGAAACTGTATCGTAACCACAAACAATAAGCCATTAGTCAATCTCCAACTGCGTTATATTCGTGTAATAATCGTCTTTACATTATATGGAAATACAGTGTTGGATTAAGACAACAAATGCCCATGTATAATAAATAAAATCGAAATCAGTTTCTTCTTCTTCTGATGTCAGATTTACCAGAACAGAAAGCCTCTCAGTATTAGACAAGACAAAACAAAATAAGTTTTAAATTCTTTTTAAAGCGATTTTTGTAGATCGATTTCACTACAGGTAACTAATAATGTTAGGTGTACTATGAATTTTTGTTCACTACAAAACATACAATAAAACATTCAAGAAATTGTTCACTAGTTCTTTAACAGTTAACTATTAACTACCTACATATAAATAAGTTAACAGTAATTTAATTGTTGTATATGTGTAGGTATAACTTCCTATCCGTCTGCGCCGTGATCAACACACTCTTTGTCTTCTGTTTAACATTTTGAACAACCCTAATGCTCCATCATATCTGACCGAAAGATTTCAACCTCTGGCCCATTCATGGACTCCCGCTTCGATCTAGAGAAGAGAGAACCCTCGCCATCCCATCACATGCCACGGCTTTCTATTCATCATCATTTACTGTCCATGCTGCCCGGTTATGGAACAACTTGGCCCTTGACATTAGAACTGCACCAACGTTAGGAACCTTCAAAACTAGATTAAAACGCGCGCTCATACTTTCCATTTCTTAACCTACATACTTCCCATTTATTTCCCTATTCTTGTAGTTAGTCATATCTCCTCTCCTTTTTTCCCTTCCCTCCCATAGTGTTGTAACAGGTCTTATCTATGATTTGTTTAATTTTCATTGATGTACATATTTATATTCTTCTTACTTTATTGTGTTTAAATGTAAGATGTTTATGGTTTTATATATATTTTCTTTTTTTGTACATGTACCATTTTGTCTCATAACTGTCACAGATGGTTGTCTGGAAGAAATTGCCATTAGGCAATAAGTCCGCCATTTGTACTAGCTATTAAGTAATGTACAATAAAGTGTTTAAATAAATAAATAAATAAATAATGAATTTGTCAAAATTACAACTCACTATTTTACAACAGAGTCAATTTGATCAACTATAGGTAGTAGGTAGGTACACCACGAGGACCCACAGTGCAAATTGTTTCAGCAACGATATTAACATTGAATATTCCCATAACATTTTTTTAGATGCATATACAATTTACATCCGGCAACATGTGTTTTGATGTATCATGAATTTATCATACAGGTTATGTAATGATAATAATATGATTGAATATATTGAAACTTTTATAAACAGTCTCTTATTAAAAAATACAACTAATTATTCTTTAAAATAAATTTTTAGATTCAGATAAATAAGTTAGGCAGATGTATGTAATAGGCGTGATGACAGTAAGAAAAAATCATTGAAATTATGATTTTATTAGATAAAATATGTTATAAAGAATTGAAAAAATATATTTATTTTCATTTTAAAAGAGCGAATAATATTAATATTATTAAAATAAAAATACAAAATATGTTTGTCCGCCATTTTATGTGAAACACCAATCAGAGCGCATGACGTCACCATATTGTCACTGTCAATTGTGTTTGTTACTGTCAACTGTTGTGTTGTTCGAAATGGCTATTTTTTTCATAACAAGCTATATGGAATATGCTGCTTATTTTTAACATGCTATTTTTATTTATTGATTTATTTGGTTTATTTGGGACAATAAACCAAATAATATCGCTATCCGCTCTATTGAATCGTTGACGCATCTGTTATAACACGCACCGAGTATTGTAACGTGGTGGAGAATATTTAACGTTTCAGAAATAAATAACTTGGTGGCTTTCATTGCTTGATTATAAAATAAAATGATGTAATTATATTGTTTGTGGGAGTTGTACAGTGTTACATGAGGTTGAAATGGAAATACACAATGTATTATGATGAATCTAATATACATATGGGATAACTGTTATGATTCATATACATATTATGATTAATATATTAAAATATGTAATAGGTGTGATGACTGTAAGAAAAAAATCATTGAAATTATGATTTTAAAAAATAAAATAGGTTATAAAGATTTAAAAAAAGTTTTTTTTTTTAATTTATAGGAGTGAATAATAATAATATTATAAATATAAAAATACAAAATGTGTTAGTCCGCCATTTTATGAGAAAAAACAATCAGAGCGCACGACGTCATAGTATGGTCGCGTCAATTCTTCTGATAGTCTTCAATACAATATACGCATTAATTGTCGGTCTGGACTATGTTTATTTTGGTGTTATCGATATATTAATATTTTAATTAGATACTTAAAACTAAAACAAATTAAATATAAATGGAACAAGTATTCATCAAAGCAAATAGTTTCAATTTACCTAGATACTCGCCTACCTATCGGGGGACACTATGGGCCGGTATTACAGTGTCAGTTTAAGAGCTAAACTCAAGTTTTACAAAAATATAGCGTATTACAGTGTCCGTTTAGACCTAATCTTCCCTCAAATACGTCACTAAAACGACAAATATTTAACTCAACGTTTCTGGCAGATTAAGTACTTAACTGTGAGTCAACTGTCATTTGCTAGGCAACTCGTGTAGTTTCAGTTTCTATCACTAGAGGCGTTAGGCAACGTGTGTAGTTTCAGTGTTGTATCGAAGGTGGCGCCACACAACAAAACAAACTGACAGCCGTATTGAAACGAACACGGGCATTTAAAAGCATTATTTTGGTGAAAAAAATTAAATTTACCATGTTGGATAATAAAACAATGGTATTTAAAGTCGTAGCGTCCCGTTTTGTATTTCGTATTATTTGAGGTTATTTAAATTTGACAGATAATAACCACAGAAAAAGTGAAATATGTCTATAATTGAAGATTTAGTAACTGACATGTCATATTGCACTGTAATACGGAAATGGATTCAATCTCCCCTTAACATTAATCTTGAGTTTGGCAAACTCAATGAGTTGAGGGCCGACTGTAATATCGGGCCTATGTTAATTGTATTTTGTATGTAACTTAGTTTTTATTGAATAAATAAATAAATAATGAACGCTCGCAACGTATGGTAAACTAATTTAGTTTTAGTACTCTACAATTTTGTCACGCGATGGTGAGCTGACGAACGTTCGACATGTTATGATGCTGGTCACTGCCAAACTAAACTAGCAAGCTATATTTTTTTCATGCAATGAAGCGATTTGCGAAACGACGGCGATTACGCGAAGCATGCGTTTTAAAACATCGTTACAATTTTAGCAGCATACGAATTATTACATAGCGCTCGTTATTTGTATTGTGTTCATAACAAGCTATATTTATCTGCTATCGTTATTTTTAGCAATAGCAGCCATAGTAGTTATTTTTCTGCCTGTCTTAACTACTCTTAACTAGAATGGAACTTTTGATGGTCGGATATTTCTTTGCGTCGAACAAAGACTTTTGTTCATCAGAATTTCGAAACGTAAAAACTTAATAATAAGTACATATAAGTACTTTATTTATCTGTAATTTAAATACAACTTACATCTCGAAAATCGATAAAATATGCTCCTTCTTCTCTCTACATTATGTGTTCATAAGCTAAAAACATACGCGGGAAACTTATGATGGCCTATTTTGACGTTTGGACATTAATGAAGTTCTTTATATGCTTATTGCCTAAATAATGGCAAATATTATATTACTGAGAGCTAAAAGTGGGGGAACAAATACTGTACTTCATTGTAAACGCGTACTTAATAAAATTCACTTGTGTCTCGCCGTGCGAAATTTAATCACTTATTTCTCTTTTTTTTTATTCGCGTGGGACGAAAACAAATACCTCAGTAGGTGTTTTTTTCGTCGTGTTTGTACATTTAGGGACCGCACAACACTTATGCACTTTTGAATTGATTATAAATACACAAATCGTCTTAGAACACATATATTACATATAGTAGTGATATGCAGTTTACGATACCATGACGTCACCGTCAGGGTCGGCAGCCGCCATGATACTACAAGCTTTTTTTGGCGTAAATGTCAAATTTGATTTTAAAATGGCGATTTTTGCTACTAAACCTTTATTTTATGTAGAAATGTATATATATTTGAAAACAGTGAATGCGTAAAAACATCGTGAAATAGTTTTTCAAAATTAGTCATCATGCCTATTGCAGTTAGGAGTCGTCATTAAAAAAAACTGGAAGAAATCAGATATGCCAATTTATAAATAAGTCTACCTCATAACACAAGTCCGAATACCCCTAAAAACCGTAAATTAATTTAAAATACCTTAACAGCCAGTTTCATAAAAATTAAAGGAGACTTAATTTTTTTTTCTTTTCAAAAAAAAAAGAAAATAAACACAAAAACAAAGAAGATAGCATATAAAAATAGATCATAGCAATGATAGGAAGACTAAGGGATAAGGAAAGGAAGAGGAGAGGAAGATGTAATCAGGTGTTGTCAGATAAATATTTTTGATTTAGCCTTTTCTTGAAGATGTTTAATGAGATAGACGACGTAATATCAGGACTTAGGCTATTCCATAGTCTAGCTGAATGTACTTCAAATGAAGAGCTAAAAAAATCTGAATTATGAATAGGTAAAGATAGTAAAGCACGTTCAGCAGATCGAAGTGGACGCCCGTGGCTTGAAAGATAAGTGAATTTATCTTAGAGATACTGAGGTAAATTTGGTAAATTCGGCTGATCGGAAATAATCGGACGATTTCGGTTTTAGTGTTGGACACACTCCCTTTCTTTTATAGTAAATAAACATCATGTGGTGTGCGCAAGCCATTGGTCATTGGTCATCACTGACAAATGAAGTGCCGGGTCTTGTGACCCCTGACTTCTTCATCTGAAGTTAAATTTGTGTTGGTTGGTACATGCGCAAACCGCTCCACTCCACGACGAAAACTCTCAAGTTATTTACCTGTGACTTCGATGACTGTGACTTCTTATTTACTTGTGACGTTTCGTTCGATCGGCCGACCTCGTCCGGGCATACTTCGGCCGACGACGGAATTCTAATGAATGTTCATAGTTCCGGCAGCAGTAATCAACATTAACATAATCTGTTTATGTTGTATTATTTTTATTTTATCGTAATGCAACAATTTAAAATATTGTTTTATGCTATATTTGATTGATACTCTGTTTTTTTGTTTGGCCAAATTTTATGCCAAATAATAAAAAAAAAACAAATAAAGGTATCTCGGACCTACTCAATTACGATTGGATTTGAAAAAAAACACGTGCAGATAGTATATTTTGATTGGGTATGGAAAAACCGCACATTAAATTATAATTGGAACAGTGAATATCAAACATAGGCCTTACGGAGATTCATAAATTATTCAAATAAATTCAAATTTAATTATAATTGGAACACTGAATATCAAATAAAAGCCTTACGGAGATTCATACATTATTCAAATAAATTCAAATTTAATTATAATTGGAACACTGAATATCAAATAAAAGCCTTACGGAGACTTATAAATTATTAAAATAAATTCAAATAAAATTATATCAAACATAGGACTTACTGAGATTCATGAATTATAAAAAATAATTCAAATTCAATTATAATTGGAACACTGAATATCAAATATAAAAGCCTTACGGAGATTCATAAATTAATTCAAATTACTTTTTTTGAAATACACTTCGCCTTGTGGGGGAGTTCGTGTATGAAAGTGTTTATTAAAGTATTTATATTTTTGGGATTTTTGGACCAATCTCCTTCCAGCGACGGGTACCTACAATATCATCGGCCCCCCCTTTTTCGAAGTGTATTTATTTACAAATTATAAAAAAATTGGTAAAATAAAACCAAAGTTTTCAGTTCTACTACTTTAATGACACTGACTAGTTTCGGTCATCCAGTGACCATTTTCAAAGTGTCTAAGTGCCTATAAATTTAGCGGGATACATTTTCTTTTATTATTATCCTATCCAAATATATTCCTAAAGCACTGCTCTAATTGGATCCACAAACTCACAAACAGTTGGTTGGGTATCTGGCTGCTGATCCAAAGGTTCCGGGTTCAATTCCCGGTGAAGACACAACGATTTATATCGTAATTATCCAGAATATGGCAACTTGTTATTGGGTGCGTGTTAAATTAATATTTGACACGAAAAAAATATTAAATTAAATTACTATTAAAACATATATAGATGGGTCGATGGCAGAGCGGTTAGCGCGCTGGGCTAGTAATCCAGTGGTCGCGAGTACGAATCCTACAACATTTTTCTACAGAGTTTTGGAGAAATGTTCAGGGTGTAGGTACATTGTTAAATGGTTTTGTAGACATCTCTGCAACGCAATTAAACAATATACCTACCCCTGAAGATTAAGTAAATGTCAATATTTCCAAAGTATTTCCTATTCTGATTCGTCTAAATTTGTCCGTCTGAATTTAAGTGTATGAGAGATGTCAATAAGGTGACTGAATTTATACGGAACACATTACGTCACATCGCGCGGATAAAATCCTTTTATCCACGGTTGGCCGTTGATTGAGATGTTTTCGTATTCTGAAATGAATCAGAATAGGACACAGTAAGTATTAAATTTGACTTTCATACTATCAAACGTTTGAAGGTGTATTTTTTTCCCTAATGACAATGATCCCGCCAGTTTGCATTATATTTGATTATATTATGTAAAAAAAGATAAATATATTTAAAAAAAAAAAAATATTGTAGAGACGAGGAGCATATTATTAAAAATTTCTTTGTCCAAAAGATGTTTTCATGTGTGGGATTGTGTAATTTATGTTTTTACTTGTTCGTATGTTCGTATGGAGACTTGCTGTCAACAGGGCGGGTTGGAGGCAGTTTCTTGAGGAGGCCAAGGGGCTGTAGCGCCATTGCTGATGATGATGTTTATAGATTGTTGTGTTCCCGGGTATTTTAGTGTATTTTTATCAATAGTAAATTGAATTAGTTGGTATTGGATGTACATTATTTTTGCGTTGTATCAATGACAACTTTCTTTATCTTACATTCTTTTGGCCGATGTACAAGATCATTTTTTTATTTACACTTATCTTTTAAGAGGTACCGACCAATGGTTGCTCAGTCAAAGCAGGAAAACTGAACGGTCCGATGAACACAAAACTCTTGCGTATTCGAGCATAAAACTAGAAAATGCATAAAAAAATATTTGTTGCAATCGGTTGTAATTTATAAAATCGAAAGGTACCGAAGACTGTCCCGATTTGATAAGGACCTGATCGTTTCCTTGTTTGATTTTATTTAATGCTAAGATCAATTAAGGTGACGGGATAGTCTCCAAGGTTCTTTTTGAATGCTTATTACGCCGTACACTTATAAGTTACGTATTCAACAAAAATATATATTATTCTCTCATTATTTGTCTATACATTGGCCCAATACACTTTCTTCGATCTTGTATATTTTTTTCGTAATATTTTTTTCAATACTAGGCATGCCTTTTAAGTTCTGTCGTTTACATATTTACCGGCAGCTTTGAATTTGGAACTGTTTGGTATTCACATTTGTTTGAATTTAGAATCTCAAAACAATTGAAAGTATTAGGATTCATGCTATTGTTTAGTCATTGCGTCGTTTTGAATCTGTCAGGTCATGTACGAAAATGAATCTTACTAAGAAAATGTCCGTAACACGGCTTCAGTATCTTGAAGAGATAACATCTGTATTTCAAGATGAAGCTCCATCTCTGCGGACTGTCGAACGCTGGTACTTAGAATTTCAGCGTGGACATACCAGTCTTAGTGACAAATCTCGCGAAGGACGTCCAAAATCCGCCTTCACTGAAGAAAACATCATTGTTGTGAGACAACTACTTCTCGAAGATCGTCATGTGACATATCGAGAGAAAGAGGCGTTATTAGGCATCTCAGGGACAACCATTCAGAAGATATTGCATATGACACTTGGTGTGAGAAAGCTAGTTTGCCGTTGGATCCAGCATTTGCTTTCCGACGATAATAAGGAGGCCCGCGTCAAATGGTGTAAGAAAACTCTTCAAAGGTTCAACCGAGGAGATTCAAATCTCGTCTACGACATCATCAGTTGTGACGAATCTTGGATCTATGACTACTATCCTGATTTAAAACAACAATCTACACTCTGGGTCTTCCGAGATGAGCCAAAGACGACTAAAGTTGTTCGCTCTCGAAGCACTTCAAAGAAGATGGTGGCCACGTTCGTTGCGAAAACCGGTCATGTGGCGACAATTGCACTTGAAGATCATAGAACGATTAATGCTGAGTGGTATACGACAGTTTGTTTACCACAAGTCATCGTCGAACTTCGGAAATCTAACCCAAAGCGACGCATCATCCTACACCATGATAACGCAAGCTCACACAGCGCTAGTCAAACTATTCAGTATTTGAAGCAGGAAAACGTAGAAATTCTTGACCATTTTCCATACAGTCCTGACCTAAGCCCTAACGATTTCTTCACATTTCCTAAAATTAAGAAAAATCTTCGCGGTCAAAGGTTCCAAAAAAAAGAAAAGGTCAAAGGCCAGTCCAGTGAAGAAGCAGTTGACGTTTTCAAGACATCCATATTGAACACCCGTACTTTGGAGTGGATTAAATGTTTTAATAACTGGTTCGAGCGAATGGAAAAGTGTATTAAACTACGTGGTGAATACTTAGAAAAACAATAAAAGATACCAAAAGATTATAGTAGTGTTATTTTCTTCAAACCAGAAAACTTAAAATTATTAAGAATTATAATATCATATTGTTTTAATCAACTTGTGTCTATTTTTTAACCGAATAAATACACACAGTCCCATAGTTTATTCAATATTGGTTAGTCCACTTTTGCTTTGACTGCCTCAATTATATCCATAATATCGGTAATCGTGATAGTTCTGATTTCGCCGGTTGGACCAGACTTGCCCCCCCCCCCCCCCTATCAGTGCTATTTTCATAGAATTTGTATCAAATATCAAAATAAAAGTACCTACCTGAAGACTTTTAATGAGATAAATTAAATCCTTGGTCTGTTGAAATTAATGAAATGCAAGAACACAATTGCGTAACCTCCAAATATCTTAAATACTTTTCTTTTGATCAATATTAATGATTCAGTCTAAAATATTGATATCTCAATGTCAAGGAAGTTCGTATCAGAAATGTCCTAAATGACCTCGAAGTTTCTAAAAGATGTTACTCAATAACCACACCTAAAAATAGATTAATCGGGTAAGTAGTTATCTACAGACCACGTCAAGGTTCTAAATGAGCCATGAAAATTATGTTTTCGGATCAGATAAAAACACGGTCAAATGAACTTCATAATAATATTGATCAATGACTCCTAACCCATGGTTACGCGATGGATTTTTTGGTAGGACCTTCCTACTACACAAAAAGTACATAGATAAAATAACGCCTTCAGTTAAGTTAACGCCTTCAGTTCTTCTTTCCTTCCTAAGTCTGCAGTTTCTTCAGGCTTTGTAGCAAAATCATTCTCTATACCTAATTCTGATCTGATTCGCTCTTTAACAAACTCAATATGGAATCAATGGAACTCTGATTGGCTGTCTGAAACCAAAGGATCATCTTACAAATCTATTGAAAACAATATCATTCCAAGAAGACGTTGGTACAACGATGTTAAATTTTCAAAAAAAGAAATTTCAATCATTTGTCGTATGAGAATTGGTCACTGTCTAATTGCAAGTCATTTAAATAAAATTAAAATAGTCGATAGTGAGGTATCTGAATGCAATACCGACATAGAAACGTTGGATCATCTGTTCTTTTCGTGCCCAATCCAGTCTTTTGATAATCGTTACAACGAATTTAGTGAAATCTCTAGACCATTCTATGTTGCTCACCTCCAGGCTCTCAAAAAAATTAATTTGTATCAGAGCTAATAAAATTTGTATGTGTAATAATGTAATTTTTGATATTTTATGTTTATTTTTAGTGTTAGATGACTTTCTTTTATTTACTACTATTCATAGTGTATGTCTTGTTTATATTTAAGTTTGGGTGTTCTATGAATACAATTATGGCACAAATCATACAATATTGTGTGAATTGCCTAACTAAAAAAACACGCATTGTCCTTTTGCATCTTGTCTCATCTATGTATAATATGCATTATCTTTTCATATAATGCTCTAATCTATTTGATTCCATAGATCTTCGTCACTTATTTGATGTCCTACATACTTGGATTTGAAGTAGGTAGTCGATTGTCTGCAAGTTTAAATCTCGATTTGCACCAACTTCTCGATTGGTCTTTTTGCACCATGGTGCCGAGATTGTTCAACTAGAGGTCTCCATGATCTACTCTTTATGCTATGCATTATTTGTATTTGATCAAACTAGAGACCGATAACAGATCTTGTCAAACGTATTTGTTTATTTATTTTACTTCGTGTAAAATAATGTGTACAATGGCGGGTTTATTGACATAAGGTTATTTATTCCAACCAACCAAAGCAACGCGAAGTCACAAATAGTGTACTGGTAGGTAGGTTATAACAAAAAACACAAATAAAAATAAACACGAAACATTGTTAAATGTAATATCACAGCAACAAAGTAAGGAGGTAGATATAGGTTGTGGGATGTGAGAGAGGATAGGGAACGAGTATCAATTAAGAATTATTAGACAGGTTTATAGTTTTTTTTATAATTTGAATCGTCATAAGACGTCATAATATCATCACTGGTGTTCCATAGTCTCATAATTCCATAATAATCGATCGTCCGTTGAAGCTTCTTGCGTTTCCATCATTCTGGCTACTTGCGTTTTAGCCAAACCTTTGTTATCAGTACTAAAGGTTTATCTATTTATGACTGTACTGTTTGGCTGTGTGCACAAAACATTTAGTTGCA
Source organism: Molanna angustata (assembly GCA_963576475.1). NCBI lineage: Eukaryota > Metazoa > Arthropoda > Insecta > Trichoptera > Molannidae > Molanna > Molanna angustata. The sequence goes on from OY754975.1 coordinate 8,582,551, forward strand.
CAAAACCAAATTTTTTGTATTTACTATGGTTCGGTTAATTTGAACATGAAATTTTGTTACTATTAACAAAAAAAATGACCGAGGAGACGAGCCCTAGGGGACGCCCACGCCGAGAGTATCTGGAGGACCTGCTGGTAGATTTGCGCTGCTCATCATATGTTCATTTCAAAAGAGCCGCGCAAGACAGGGAAGAATGGAAGAATAGAATTGAAGAAATTGCTTCAAACCAATCCCAGGATTGAAACCAGAGAAGTAGAACTAAAAAATATTTTCAGTGCATTCTCATGTTTGAGTCATCCTTTTGTTGGACGATTCGGGCTTTCGTCCCATCCCAATCAGCTTTGTATAATATCTTGGGACAGGAAGAAAAACGAGGAGTTTTCATCTCAAACTTCCTGCTCAAGTCGCAATTTATTACCAAATTACAAATTCTTCCACAAAATGAATAATAAATTACGTGACAAATAATTTCAAATAATTTTTTCTCCTGCTGGGAATGAAATCCGGGACAAAACAACTCCGCACAAAAGTCAAACAACTTATCATTGTGGCAGACATTTTCAAGTCCATTCTATAAATCAACATTGCGCAATGACAACTTATAAAAAGTTCAATAGAATCCTTCAAAATTGAATGAATAGAAACAACACAATGTATAAATGAAGTCATAAACAGGTCAGCGAGTACCAAAAAAATCTGACACTATAATAACATATATTATAGTCACATTTTTTAAATAAAGCAAAAAAAAAAAAACTCTTGCATTACTCGAAGGCCAAATAATAAATAGTCTTCGAACAAAGAATGCACAATGCTTCCGTTGCAATTCTGATTGTTTACAATCTAAATATTTGTTTTAGAACCTGTCTTTATGAAATGCTAACATAGAAAAGGTGTAAATACCGTGTATGCAAAAATATTGCTAATGCAAAAGCATTAGAGTAACATTTATTTACCTAAAATATTAACATTAATAACAAACGCATTATTTAATATGGTTCACAGTGGCGAGTTGTAAACATATTCTCATCATTCATATCTTTACGGCACCCCCTCTGTCTCCTGTTTAATGTATTAAACAATCGTAATGCCCCCTCAAATCTGAGGGAAAGATTCCAACCGTTGACCTCTCATAGACTTCTACTTAGTCTAGAGAAGATAGAACCCTGGCCATCCCACCTTATGTTACTAAATATAATTCACATTTCTTTACCCGTGTCCGGACAATTGGCCGTAGCCGATTGGCCGTGGACAATTGGCCGTACGCCCTTTTTACCGTATGGACAATTTATCGTGAGGACAATTGACCGTGGGGACAGTTGGCCGTGAGGACAATTGGCCGTGGGGACAGTTGGCCGTGAGGACAATTGGCCGTGGGGACAGTTGGCCGTGAGGACAATTGGCCGTGGGGACAGTTGATCGTACGGACAAATGACCGTGAGGACAATTGACCGTATGGACAATTCACCGTGCGGAAACTATTTTTAGCATCAGAAAATTTTTTCTTTCTTTTTTCGTTTGAGTTAAATAAATTGCGTGAATAAAAAAATGTTCGTTTATGGCGACGAACCGATTGCTTTATTTTTTTATTTCAAGATACTAGGAGAAATCCAATATGTCGACAGTGTCGTCTCCTTAAATCTCAAAATGTAGCAAATTACAACTCAATAAACCCAACATGATCATTCACTTTGAAAACTCATCCTTAAATCACGGCCGCCATATTGGTTTCTCATCATTTCAAAAGAAAACAAAGAAGTTTAAATTGTTTCGAAATCTACACCTTCTTATTAGTATAAATCGATATCCATCTCGAAAAATGAAAAAAAGAACAAGAAGAAGAAGTCTAAAAACAGACGTTTTCTTATATCTCAAAATATAGCAAATTACAACTACATAATTACCGCTTATTTTGTAAAATTTCGTTTTAATCACTGTCGACATATTGGATTTCTCCTAGTATCTTGAAATAAAAAAAATAAGGCAATCGGTTCGTCGCCATAAACGAACATTTTTTTATTCACGAAATTTATTTAACTCAAACGAAAAAAGAAAGAAAAAAAATTCTGATGCTAAAAATAGTTTCCGCACGGTGAATTGTCCATACGATAAATTGTCATCACGGTCAATTGTCCGTACGATCAACTATCCCCACGGCCAATTGTCCTCACGGCCAACTGTCCCCACGGCCAATTGTCCTCACGATAAATTGTCCATACGGTAAAAAGGGCGTACGGCCAATCGGCTACGGCCAATTGTCCGGGAATCTTCTTTACCATTCATGCTGCCCGGTTATGGAACAATTTAGCTATTGACATTAGAACTGCCCCATCAATCTTCAAATTAAAAATAAAATAAATTTTCATTTGATAATCATAGTATGCCTCGGGCAGTAGATTGTTATGATTATGTTATATCAAAGAAGTACCTACGTCATAACGAATCGTACATAAAATACATAGTATTATCAAGAATTGCAACTTTTCACGCTTCAGTGCTGGTAGATGTTATTTCTTCATCTTGAGTTATTATGTACATATCGAACATAGTTTCCCCCCAATGAAATCTATAACAATACGCAGAAATCATTATGGTTTATACTACTCGTAGTTAATTGTAATAAATTGTCGTTGGGCAACATGGTCTACCCATTTCCGTGGTGTGCAAGGAAGCATTATTGATCACGATGGTTTTATAATATTTATTTGCTTCACAAAAATACATCATTTAGGAACGAAAAAAAAAAAAAAAAATCGAGTGGGTTGTGGCCAACGCTTAACTCCTCACTAACAAGTCACTCTATAGAGTAGTTAAATTTTGTAGAGAAAATTTACAACATTTTCATGAAATGAGTTTGTTCTATTATTTTTTTATTTAAATATTTTATTACGATAACTTGATAATTCTTCAATTTCATTTTATGAATGTGGTGAGCTTTATTACCAATTTGAAAATAAAAATTTCAAATTTGCTGTGCTCTATGTACGGCGTGTTCATTTTACTTAATCAATTAGGTACAGACTAAAGTACTCATTCGATTCTTTAAAATTTTGTTAATGTGTATATCTAATACTCATATCAAATTGTATATCAAATTGAATTTAAAAATTTAAAATATTAAGTTTCCTGTGCTAGGAGTCAATGAGAAGCACTATTCAGATATCCTTCAAAATCTGATGGGGTCTAATCGAGTATTAGATATACATATTTGTACAATTTGAAAAGAATTGAATGAGTACTTTAGTCTTAAACTGTTAAAGTAAAATGAACACGCCGTACATAGCACGCAGCAACTTTGAAATTTTTCTTTTCAAATTGGTAAAAAGGCACTCACTTTCATAAAATGGCATTGAAGAGTTATCGAATTTTCATAATAAAATATTTAAATAAAAATAATTTAAGTAAACTCATTTCATGAAAATGCTGAATATTTTCCATACAAAATTTTAATACTTTATAGAATGTCTTGTTAGTGAGGAGCTTAGCGTTGGCCACAACCCACTCGTTTTTAAATGAATATATCCTTGTTAAACAATTCATATACATCTTCCTTCAATCCCTAAATTAAGCATGAAATGCTTGTGGTATAGGTGAACGAAATTGGTCGAAGCAGGATTCGAACTCGCGACCACTCGATTACTAGCCCAGCGCGCTAACCGCTTATATATTGTGTTTCAACCTTCTTACAACCCGTATATTTTTTTATGTTCCGAATCGTCATTTTATTGAAACAGATTGCATTCTAATAGCCATGTTTAAAAAACACCAAATAAAAATTAACAGAACTCCAAATATCATGGATTTGTTAAGTGTGGTATAGTTTCCGAGAATGTCCTATAGATTCATTATTGTGAAATGGTTCGCAATATCAAAAGAAAATTCATTATTCTGTCTTCGCATTATAACTAACTGGATGACGGCTAATATACCTACTCAGTCATTTAACGAATAGTCTGCTTCTATGTAGAACGGTCTCGATCAGATCGAAGGATTCGGTTATTGAAGATCCTGTAGCGAACTTGACTGGATACCCTCTACTCTTCCCATTAAGACGACCTTTCAATGGTATTCTAGAGTCCTTCTAGCAATATTGAATTGGACACCCTCTAATCTTCCCATTAAGACGACCTTTCAATGGTTTTCTAGAGTCCTTCTAGCAATATTGAAAGATGAAATACAGTTAATTTGTAACTTAAGAATTCCGCAATTTTTATAACACGTTTGTATGAATTTGATGATTTGGTTTGTATTGAACGAGTTTGGATGCTGGAAAGTGATTCAAGAAATATCCAAGCCAATCTTCATAAAACATTTTTGTCAGACAGATTTCAAACAAATGGGAATTAAAATGATTTTTAAGCGTTTTTTTTACGTTAGTTCATAAAATACATTTGGAAAATTTTAGGAAAATTTAATCGGTGGTCTTCATCGACGGTTCGTTTGTGCATGTTACTACGTGTTCATTGTTTTAACATATTTAACGACATTTGCATAGTTATCTATGTCTTCCGTTTGTCGGAAGATTTACTAGGAGTTGCTGAAATGACATTGAAAACCGTGAGGTTAGAGATAACATAATACAAGAGATTTTACGCGGGTCTTGTAATTTGAAACGAAATTTAATGGTTGCGTAAATCGGAAAATAAATGAATTATAAGAATGGATAAATCTAGTTAACATTCATCGCTATTTACTGTATTTCTTCTGCTTTCCTCTTGTGTAGGGATCTGCTTCAGGCATAGAAGTCCTCTGGGACAAAGCACTCCAGCTCTTTCGCTAACTCTTTGCTGGTCTTCGTGGTGGTTGGCCGTTATCGTTTTTTTCCCACATGTGGAAATTTACCACTGTTCATTGTTTTCACGTGGTAATGCTAAGGTTGCCTCCTCTTACTGCCTTATCTTACGATGTACATAGACTTCACGAGTTATCGTGCTTCATATTAAATCCCTCTTTATATTCCCCTAGAGTACTTCACAAGATCTTCAATTCTGCAGTTCTAAGCAGTGCTTCAGTTTTAGTTTTGTTGGTTCTTGATTGTATCCCGTAGATATTTATTGGCAAGACACAGGTTATATTGATCCGTAATTATTTGCTTTCTACATGATAACTGTTTTTAATGTTTCCAGATAAAGTATCTGAGATATCTCATTATATTGCTGCTATTATTTTATTTTTTCATTTATCATATTCAATTTTTTTTTACTTGTATCCTCGTTTTATATCCTGTCATAATTTATCACATGTCACGACACAAAACATAAATTAGTTTTTAAATAGTGTAAATTCAGTATAGCCTTGAAACAATAATGAAATTTATCTATTCAACAAACACAACATTGAATATATTTCGACATATAAAAGAACGTTCCTACTTCCGATCGTATTTTTCTATTAGGTATATTTACACTTGGTTAAATCTACATCATAAAAATGTTTTTTTTGCGACTTACATAAAATATATGAATAGAAAATATTATAATGCATAATATTGCATATCTTGTTTTGTGTTTTGGTCTTATATTCATAGGTGTAGTCTTGATTTTGTGGTTTTGCATACTCAGCCTTGCAAGTCTTTCATTTTTACCAATAATCCTATAAAACACTATTTATTTTTATTTATCTGGTCATAAATTCAAATCTATCTAAAGGTTCATATTTTTTAATGCATTTATTAAATTCTGTCATAGACGGTGCCTTATTATTATTAAAGAACAACCATTAATATTATTTAAATATATCTTAGCCACTTCTCTAATGCTAGATTGACCAAATATGAACTGAAATTTATGACAGTTTGCGATTGTTTTTTTTATACCTATTTAAATATTTTTCTTATCAATATGAGGTTTACTAGAAGGTGCTGGAAGCTTTCTAATAACTCCAGTAGGTACCAACATAGAATAATGAAAGTACTTATTATATAACTTTGTATTAGTTGAATTATACCATGCAACAAATTGATAGGTACCTTAATAAGGCCAAATACCACAACAACAAACAATAAAATGCCAGGTTAAATAAATTGCTAAAAAATAAAATAAAAATATACATCAAATCATAGTGAAAGTTATGTTACATAAAGAAAACTATTTGTTTATAATTAGTGCTTGCTATATTAGGTACTAGTATATTAAAACTTGTAGATGATGGTCTTAGACAAAATTAATGATGATATATTAAAAAAAACACTTTTTTAAATATTGAAAGTAGGAGGTTTAAAAAGGCACACCACAGTAAAATATCATTTACCAATAAACTATTAATTCACAAAACTTGCAACAATTACAATGTATTCTTTAAGAACTTAGACCTCCCTAATATATCCATTACTAAATTTAAATCATCAAAAATAAAGTCCTTGGATGCCTCTGCGATTTCTATTTCCATCCAATTCCTAATATCATTCCTTTCCCTGTAAATCTGCCATTAGATTTTACATAAGTCTGATAATTTCTGTAAACTTAATTGGTCCTCAAATTGACAACTTAATATTCTTGTATTACTTACTAGCTTTTATGTCCCGCCGTTGTCCAAGAATGTAAATTAGTGAAGGAATAAGCAATCGTTTATATACCTACATAATATTGTCACACATAATTTTTTTTGAAGTTTGAAATTTAATTGAGTTTAAGCGGTGTAAAATCTTAAAGTGATGGCCACAATCCATTTGCTTTTATATATAAGCATATACAATTTCTGCACGCATGGACTATGGGAAATGATTTTAAATATGACTTATTATAAAAAGACAACGTCGTAAAGAGTTTGGATTTGGCCACGACCCCTATTTTTATATATTGTCATCGAACGCAAATAATGTGTTTTAAATATTTAGTAATTTTGGATGATGGGAAATGGTTTAAAAATTGATTAAACAAAAGTACTGAAAATATTCTAGTGTTGGTCCCATCCCATTCGTTTTTATATTTTTCGTCAAGTGTGCATATATGTAGTTTATTATAGTTTTGCACAATAAAACTGATAGACTTAAAACTGACACATAAGTCTACATTACAGAAGAAGAAGACTTAAGCTATGTTAAATAGTTTTTAATATGAATATAAACGTTGTGAAGATCCAGCAATGGCCACAACCCCGATTTTTTATATATTGTCATCAAAATGAAATGTGTAGTTATTGAAAATTAAGCAATATATGATGATATAATAAATGGTGTAAATTTGATTGAACAAAAGTAATGAGAAGATTCTAGTGTTGGTCACATCCCATTCGTTTTTATGTATTTTCATCAAGTATGCATGTTGTTTATAATATTTCGTTACAATAGACTATTAGACATAAAACTAATCCAAAAGACTAAATAAAAAAAGAAGTAGAAGTATAAAACTATAACAAATAGTTTGTAATAAAAACTGACCCAATGGTCTACATAGAAGATGAAATAGAAGAATTACACATTAGGAAATGTATTATATAAAAAACTGACCAAAATGTCTTCATAAAAGAAGAAGAAGATGAATTGAACTATAGGAAATATTTTATATAAAATTCACCCAACATCTACATAAAATAAGAAAACGAAGAATTAGACTAAAGGATAGTTTGTTTAAAAACTAACCAAAAGGTCTACATAAAGGAAGAAGAAGACGAATTAGACTATAGGAAATAGTTTGTATAAAAACTCACCCAAGGTCTACATAAATTAAGAAAAAGAAAAATTAGACTATAGGAAATAGTTTATTTATGAACTGTCCCAAATGACTTCACAAAAGAAGAGGAAGAAGATTTAAACCCCAAGAAATAGTTAGTAGAAAAAATCACCCAAAGGTCTACATAGAAAAAAGAAAAATTTCACTATAGGAAATAGTTTGTAGGTATATTGAATGTGTATTGTAGTTAACCTAAAATAGTTTAATAATTTTCCTATACAAAATCAGTATATTCTTGGTTTTTAAGTAGTAAGTATTAGGTATGTAGGTACCTACCTACAATGATGTTCTAAATTAATTCGAATTCGATTTATAACAAATTTTATTTGAATATCAGAATGTGTCCGTTACCATAGTAACCATGTTCCAACATGTGAAAAATATCAAATGTTATGGAGACATTTTTTGAATATGTAGGTACCTACATTGGTTTGTTCGATGCCATAAAAATGAAAATTGTCAGAAAAATCTAATATTTTTAACAAATTATGCAATTTTATTACGCCTATATCTTTACTAATAATTAACAGACTTTTACAATATATGTCTTAAAACTTGCTGTAATGTCTTGAGTTTCATTTTATTATTTCATAATCACATTTATTTCAAAGGTATATTATTTTAAAGAACATATTCATTCTATAGGAAAATTAAATATCGTATGAAAAGATATTAAAATGGCGGGGTTATATGTACATTTGTACAAAACGCTTACTTTAAAAATAAGTTAAACATTATAATTAGACAAAATATTCACCATGTTTTTCACTTAAAAGCTAAGTTATACTTGAAAATATATTTTTTTCGTGTAAATACGTACTTCTAACTTTTAAACTAACAGATATTTGCGTGCAAAATGTACACTTTTTTGACAGATATGACTTGGAAAATTTTGTATGAAAAAATAATTATTGAAATATCTTTAAAATTCAGCATTTTAATCGCATTATTTTTAGCGTGACACTGCATCAGGTATACTGGTACACTTTCGCACATAAATTAGATTTTTAGATGCTCTTGGTTTTTCAAAAGGCGTGAGACAAACACACACACACACACACACACACACACACACACACACACACACACACACACACACACACACACACACACACACTAACATATTGATTGCTTTATTACTTTAGATAATTAAGAGTGTATGTACAAAATAAATAAAAAAAAAACAATTTAATTTTTAACTATTTATGTGCCATAATAATGAACGAAGATATAATATATTATATTATAATAGCTGTTACTTCTGTCTGAAAATGTACGTAGATTTAATAGAAAACAAGTGTTTGGCCTAGAAAACCTTGACACGACCAAGTGAAGAATATTCTTAGATTGAAACACGAGAAGTTTAAATAGCAGACGAGCATGTAAGAGACCTAAGCTGGGTACACTCTGGGTTGAAATTATTTTGAGTACATTTAATTATATTTAACTAAAATTGGGTTCAACAATTCAAACGCTTAAGCATTCTAGACTGAAATCATTTTTGTTTATCAATTGCTGTTATTAATTTGATATATTATCGACTTTTAGTATGATCGAGACTGTCGATGTCGATGATGCCAAAATCAACATTGTCTTAAAAACATAATTGTGCAGTCGCTAAACATAGCGCTAAGTATTTGAAAAATGTGACAATAAATAGTTTCCTGTTGCTCTTTCAAAATAAAGAAGGGTTCTAATATAATAAAAAACTTTTATTAACACTCGATAAAAATCTTCTCCCTTGCTAGTATATCCCAACTCTTTGTCTATGCCAACTGTTGGGGTTAGCTCTCTTCGTTCTTAAATTAAAGGTTCTTCTGTCCTGTATTGTGTCACCTGGGCCATGTCTCTGCAATTGGTTTCGTCTTTATACGATCCGGGGATTCTTTGGTATTTCTGCGGATGTAAGTAAAGGAAGGTGGTCTGCGTTCAATATGTCCATACTTTGTGTAAGATCAGTAACGCCCCGGCTTCCACGATTGCTTGAACTTTTTATTTTGTCCCGTAAAGACTCTCCAGCTGCCCATCATAGCATACGCATTTCAGCAGTTTCCAGTTGCCTAGAGTAGGAGTTGTACATTGTCCAGCATTCGGAGCCGTAGAGGATTGCTGGTCTGGTACACTTTTCATTTTAAATAAACAGGCATTTTTGGATCCCATAGGACTCCCGACATTGATCTAAACCTTATTGGAACAATGACTATATTTCTCTATCTTCGAAACCATCAGAACTGTTCAAGAAAGGTACAATTTTACTGACGATTCCATAATATCTATCAAGATGTCTCCAAGTGATTTATTTTATTTTCCATGACATATAAACATGCCCGGATTCTCGCTTAATACATTCTTATCTTACAGACGAATTTCAAAGATAATAAGATTAACAAACTGTCTTTAGTATTTATCGTGCAAATCTGTGTAATACTGCTATAAGTTCAGTACATTATTTGATAAGAGAACACTTACTGGTTAATTATCCTCTGTAGTAGGATTTTCGATTTTATCTAATCCTCTTGACAAAAAAACGAGAACATTGACTTTATTAACTGAAAAGGTTGAAGCGTTGTAATTTAGTTTATTGACCGAATGTACTTGATGGTATTTAATTTCAATAATAATTTATTTGGTGGAATATGCACTTATAATTCCTTGTACCCATGTTCCATTTTTCTTCTCCTTGGTGCCTCACGAGTGAGGATAGCGACTACACTCAATCACCCGCCTAATGTAAGACGGTCTTGGGTATATCGAAGGGTTTCAGTGATTCTGTAGTGTACTTGATTAGTGGATTACCCGAATACAGAGTCCGACCAAATACTAAATTCTAAATTTCGTACAATTTTTTCATTGCACAGTCGCTGACTAAAGTTATGAGATCACGTGGCTTACTAACTGGAGGATGCTACGAAGTTTTGTATGACAATTGCGTTGCAGATACTTATCTAAATACTCAGCGCATGTGCGGTGGCGTAAAATAACATTTGCGAACTGTCAAAAAGTAAGATTGATTGCGAAGAACTTTACGAGATGTTTAATACTATAATACGAGATGTTTTCGATGGATGATAATTTTAACGACTTCATTAAATCTGTATTTAGTAATTTCATTAAATCAAATCCCACACAGAGTATTCAATGATCCATACGAGATGCCGAAAATTCACTGGAATTCCAGAAAAATCGTGACATCGAGCTGTCAGTGTGAGCTTGGTTACATGTGTTTGTGTTGTTATGACAAAAAAACATTTTGAACGTCAGTCTAAACTCATAGAAAACTATCTATCATTTTTCTTCAGACGTAATAATGTGAAATTCTACGCCATCGACCTTAAGTTTGGCGTAGTATATAGTTAGTGATGTCTTTGCAATACAATTGCTAACTTAAGAATACTAAATGCTCCAGTGAGGTTAGTATTTAGTTACTTAGGACTTTGCATTCGGGTCTTAATATTCGGCTATTCACGCCGGTTTTGTGCATTACACATTATCAACATTTTCTGTGGTTGGTATTTTTTTGTTTTTCATAATTCACAATGTGGGATAACCAGCGACAGGAGTACGGTTGTACACAACCTTATGAAAGGAGGCACAAAACATGCGTGTATCCTCACATATCAGCCTCGTCTCACCTAAAAGGCATTACATTGATGATGTTATTTTTACATGTTGTATTTTCGATTACCCGACTCGTACGGGACACAAAAAAAAAACACCATAAAAAACACTATTCCAAGCCGGCGCCCCGTAGATGTGTTGATTCATTATTTTCTTTTTTAGGAGTTTTATTTCTTGGTGATTGAGGGAATTTCTTTCGAATTCTTGGACATGCAGATCTTGAAACCTTGAAAAGCATAAAATAAGATCTTCCGGAAAATATAGATAAATGAAACCCTATGTAATCTTCTTCAAACATTACCTTCTTTTCCTCAGTAATTATCCCACATGATGGCAGAGCTTTCTGATTATGACGCTTCCACTGCCCTCGGCTAAACATTTAAATAAATAAACATTTATTGAGACGAAAAGAAGTTTATATACAAATACTAAGACATATATCAACAAATGAAGAGAAAAACAACCTTTCTGATTCAAAAGGACCATCCTCAGCTATGTTGCAGGAAGACAAGCCCCCCAGCAGCTGATTTTCAGCATGATCCTATAGAACAATAATAAATTTAAAATTAATCAAAACCTTGATCATTGATGTAATGAAATATCAAAAACCCCAACGAATCGTTTGTATTATTTTAGCAATAAACGATGAATTACTGAACTGTTAAATTATTATTTTAATTTCACCTTAAACGTAGGTACGTTTTTCATTAATTATTTTTTATTTACGTACTTTCAATTGATAAACCTTTAAGTTGATATAATAAACGGCTTGATTAGTGCAATAAGAATAATTGAATTGTATAATATATTTTTATATTGCCGATCGAAAGCACATGGGGAAATTGAATTATTGATTGCATTTAATTTTAATTAAAATATATATATATATATATATATATATATATATATATATATATATATATATATATATATATATATATATATATATATATATATATATATATATATATATATATATATATATATATATATATATATATATATATATATATATATATATATATATATATATATATATATATATATATATATATATATATATATATATATATATATATATATATATATATATATATATATATATATATATATATATATATATATATATATATATATATATATATATATATATATATATATATATATATATATATATATATATATATGTATATTTAAGTGTTCATCTTTATTACTTTTTTATTATTAGCCAAGAAAATCAACATAAAATTCCCTGAAGGTGTTGCAACGGCTCTACGAAAAATATTGGCTCAAAGCAGTCAAGTATATTAAAAAAGGTGTCAATACTAAATACTCATATGGTGACTTTCACCAACGCCCCCTAACTCTTAGGTGCTACCTAAGAATTCTTATGTAGCACCTAACGTGAATTTTCATTTCACCACATACATAAGACGCTAAGAGCCCCCTAATTCTGGGGAGCTGATTTCCGCCACCTAAACGAATACTTAAGAAATAACTGTCAAAATGACAGTCAGTATATAGCCATTTAGTAGCATAATATTGTCAATTGTTTATTATTTAATTTTTCGTCGATTTAAAAATAAAAATGAATACGATTATAAATGCCGTAATGTTTCAAACTCTCATCGACGGTAAAATTTGGTTGCCGTTTTCTTTCGATTGGCATTTCCTAAAATACAAGACAAAATTGCTAAATGATGTCCTCAATATTTATGTATAACATTATTGCATTTTTAGGCATTGAATATACATATTATAAGTAATAGCACAATTAATAGTTACTTTTTAACGAGAAAATAACAAAAATCAACTAAATGAAAACTGAATTATCTGGAAATTTTGAACATAATCACAACGTAATTGACAGTAAGTGACAGTCATAGAAAAAAAATGTTGCAATATGATGCATTCCAAATACAAATGTTGCCACTGTATAAACAAAAAAAATCGTTTTGAATTCCTAGCTAGGAAACAGATATAATAGACTGGTAAAAACCAAACGATACGTTAGGGGCTACCTAAGCTTAGGTGATACCCAGCTATGTGACAGTTTAGGTAACGTTGGTGAAAGTCACCAATAGTGAAAGAGCCCGTCCGCACTTTTCATGTGTCGGGTCATGATTTTTCGTAAGCAGTTGGAGCCAATATTCAACAGTCTACACAAAACACTAGAGTTTTTTGGAAATATAAGATAAATGTCAAAAATCGAGATATGCTTATTATTTTTCTACAAGAACATAATTAGAAAGTTAAGGTATATTTTTCTTTATTAATATCCCAAGTAAGTTATTTTTTCAAAATTATTCGTTTTGTAGTAATGATGCAATATCAAATTAAAAAAATAGGTACGTTGGCAGTAGTCGCCCCCTTAAGCATTATTTTACATAAATTGTCTCTCAACAATTATGTCTTTGTATTAGTATAACTATACCTGCTGTCCAGTTGCGAGTAGCAGCGATCTGCAGGGCGGTGAGCGGGCGTGTCTTTATATAGAGGTACCTATATAATATATTATTATATTCGTACGGTGAGTAAGGTGCTTAAAATATCGCAAGAAGTTGCCTGAGCCATATTATGGCTTCGGTCGTCAGGTTGTTTAGATCCTCGACATCCTATCGAATATGTGGGACCGGCACACATTTACAATGTATAGAGCTGTCCAAATTGGTCAGCGGGGCGGACTGTTCGTTCCTCTCGCTTTAATTTTGAAGTAAACGCTTATTATTTCTAAATAATATCAGCTAAAACACGCGATTTAAACAAACAGCCGATCTGCAAGACGTAGCGGGCCATTGCCCGCTCTCAATAAGGACGCGAATCGTACGAATCTTCTTTCAATGCAAGATATTTCTTTTCTTTACAAAATTATTAACGGTCAGATCTACAATACACCCCTTCTAAGCTCACTTAATTTTCACTGTCCACTCAGAAAAAATAGATACCAGTTTCTCTTTTACATAGAATCTTCTAGAACAAACTATATGCTAAATGCATACATCAATAGAGCTTGTACTGGGTACAACAGAAATTGTTTCAGTGATCCGGAGTTGGATATAATTGCTTGGGGTTTATTGATTTACCTTTTATCACACCATATTTACAATAACAACAATAACTAGATTACTGCAGCCCTAGGAAATTGAATCTGCATATACGGAATTCAAAACCCGAATGGACCTTAATAATAATACCACACTCACATATGCTACACATACATGTTAGAGACCTGTTATTGGCACTATAGGAATAACAATATATTTTTATAAAAAAAATGTTGCTGTTGTATTCTATTAAATTAAAAAATATATAAAACGAATCTCTGTCGTTTGTTCTACTCGCTACACGCTTGCACCTTGGCCGCAGACTTATGTCTTCGTCCGTGTGTGGCATCTGTCTTCAGGGGGGCAAGTCTGGTCCAATCGGCGAAATCAAAACCCTCACGATTACCCATATCATGGATATAATTATTATATGGAGTTCTATAATATCTTTAAATGTCATAGAATTCCATACGATAATTATATCCATGATATGGGTAATCACTAGGGTTTTGATTTCGCCGGTCGAACCAGACAAACTTAATTTTATTTTGTAATTGTATTTCGAATATTTTTTTGTAATTTGAACCAAACCTATGGTAGATTCATAAACCCATTTTTTTAACAACCGCAGCTCCAAACTATTAACGTACTCATTCGATCGAAAATTCATATATAAGTAGGTACAAGATGTTTATACGGTCAGCCGATTTTGTAATCGTCTATAATTATTGGTCATATCGCGTATAATGTTTTTGTCCGGAATACTTTTGATGTCGGGTACAGGTTCATACATATTATTTTTTTGCAGGTTCATACGCAATATTTTTTTAACTCACCAATACCGCGATTACATAGGTTTGGTAATGAACTATGTGATGTTCCAGATATTTCCGGAGATAGTTTGCCGGTCTTCAATAAAAAATATGGATCTTTTATATCGATATAGCTGTCAACTTATATAACTGCAGTAGATCTATTGTCACATTCGGTTTTATCCCTCTTTTCATTATTATTCCTTTTTTTCTAATTATCTGATTTGTTTTTGTCTATTTTTATCTTAATCTGTGTTTTTATCTAAATCTATATATTCATATTTTATCTGAATCTATATTTTATGTTTTTATATTTCATTAATGTCTATATTTTTATTTGTTTCTATATTTCATCTTTGTGTGTAATTAATTATTGTAAGTGTACCTATATTGTTACAAGTAAAAGGCTTATGCCGTATATTTTGTAAATAAATAAATAAATTATGGATAACTTAGCTTGTTAGCCGATAGCAGAATCGGTCAACTAGGTTCATTATCGTTCATAAACACTATTTAAGTATTTTGTAAAAACAGTCCGAAAAAAAACAGACAATATAAAGTCATACGTGATGATGTTTTGTTACACAGAATTACTCAGATAATAATATTAAAATTTATTAATGTTAAATTTTGTACCTATGTACAAAACGCAGATTTACAATAAATGAAAGTTTTGATGTTAATAATTTCTTTTCAATAACGAATACGATAAAAAATATTCCCATAAAAATAAATTATTAATGTATTATTATCCTGGAGTAAGATCAAAATATTGTTTAAATAAAATACAGAAAAAAATTTCAGTAACGACAAATTTGTACGTATCTATAATATTAACAACCTCCTCAACAGCTGATTCTGTAGAGTCGGTTTGAAAGATAAAACACTGAATTTCGATAGATATAACATATGCATATTGATACTTTGAACATAAATGAGAAAAGCTGATTGTTAGGTTAAGTTAGATTAGGTTAAATACAAAATTATTGCACAAGTCTTACCAAAAAATATGATATCTAATAGGCGAATTTTTTTTTTTTTTTTATCATACTTCTTTTGGGTTATGATAAGTTATAGAACAGATATACAGGTGGACCCAGAGAGTCTTGGAGTGACGTCCGAAACTGGGAAATAGAAGTGCGGGACTTCATAGCAGTTGCAGGGAGCGATTGGAAGCGGTGTGACCAGGAGTGGAAGAAGAGAGGGAAGACCTATGTTCAACTCTGGATGCAAATAAAAAAGAAGAAGATGTCATAGAACAGTCATATGATGACATAAGGTGTATATACCTCATACACAGAGTTGAAGAGAGGTTCGCTGAAGGTCGAGCGAAGTGGGGGAAGAGATGCATCGCTTTGCTGCCAATCAATCCTCGAGATTAAAATCAAAGAAAAAGAAGGACACGGAGGCATCACGGTGCATATTGAAATGCTGAATGATACAATGTTTCCTAATACAGTGAAACCTCTATCTATATTTGAAGGGACCTAATGAAAAAAACTATGAATGCGGGAATACAAAATATATAGAACAAAAACACATTAATGTTTAAATGTTCAATATGTACCTACTGTACACATGTACAACCAGTGGCGGCTGGTGACCTTAAATCTTAGAGGGGCTCAAAATTACAATTTTACCTAGAAGAGATATTAACTTTCAACAGGAATCAGAAAGCTGTTATGTGGCACAATATTATTTTCGTTTAAAATTGTGAAATCAGGAATCAAGACTGTTTCCTGATTTTACAATATTTTTGTCTACTTAATACCTATTAATTTTGTTTATATTTTTTTTTTTGCAATATTATGATATCCATTAATTAAATAATAATACTAATATATTTCGGATGATTTACAGTTAAAACTATGTAATATTATGATATCAATTGTGTGAGCCTCGAGGAATTGCAACTGCTAACTTAGCGTTCGACCATCGCAATGAACAACAAAATATGAATGAATGAAAATATACTATAATCCTTCGCGGGCACTGCCCCGTTTTGCTCGAAATAGGCATACTTTCAGCGTGTAAGGCGAGCTGCGGCGGCAGCGGGCGGTCGCGTAAATTGTATGGGTTCTCCGGGCACAAGTCGAATGTGCCCTAGGAATGAAATATTTCATAGAATCTTGCTTGCTTTACAAAGCAGGTAGGTTTAAATACTTTCACTAGATATTCTACAGGCGTAAGACGGCAAACATTAATTAGAAAAATAATGTGTTCCAAAGTTTCAATTTCATACATTTTTTGGAATCTTTTGAACGAAGTGTTTGGGAGGGCTGAGCCCGAGAGCCCTTTAGGAAGAGCCGCCACTGTGTACAACATATTATTTTAAATAATCTGTCATTGTCATTTGTTTTTTTATTGCCATAAGAAATCAACATAATTCCGGTGTAACAAATAAAAAAAAAATTCGGCATCAGTTATCGAGTGTGCAAAAAAAAAACATTTTCAATCCTTCGAACATCACGTATCTACGCTTCCAAATATGAAGGGACAGGCAACGGATCCAATCTTTCGGATTTCAATCTTTATTGAAGAGTACAAACGGACGGTTTTTATGGCTCAAAAACTAAGGCAACCGCACGCACACACCACTATGTTTGAATGTCTTTTATTTATCTTTCGCTCTTCCATGGTATTGAAATTTGCTACGTAATTTAAACGAATAATGCGGAAAAGTGATGAACGGATCAATGCGGTCAATTTTTGTATGAAATTAATTAGGACCTACAGAAATATGCGATACATGCGGGAAAATGTATGTTCGGGGAACGATAGATAGAGGTTTCACTGTACATCCAAAAGACTCAACCAAATATGCCACTGAGGCCGAAGTCTCTCTTGATTCGTCTTTGGAATGTCATGTTTGTTGTGACGAAATTTGAGGACGCGCTATCTTGCATATAAAAATATCCTATTGTGATCGATAACAATTAAAACAATCGCATTCCGTTTAAAAACTGCACAACGGTATGTCGTTTGTATCCAAAAGAAAGATTTCGACATAGAAGGAAGCTCGTGTTATCTTTATATACCTATATAAATTCTTATGTACGTGTGTATGTCACTGAACTCTTCCTAAACGTATATACCGATTTTGATGAAAATTTTTGTGTATACCTACTTGAGT
The DNA here is from genome assembly GCA_963576475.1 of Molanna angustata. Taxonomy (NCBI): domain Eukaryota; kingdom Metazoa; phylum Arthropoda; class Insecta; order Trichoptera; family Molannidae; genus Molanna; species Molanna angustata. The sequence goes on from OY754975.1 coordinate 8,600,828, forward strand.
GGGTCTCTGGATGGTTTAAATTCAAAATTTGAATCAAAGAATTTAACAGTGGGAATAAAAACTAATCCAACTGTCGATTTGTTCAGGAGAACTTTGTTCTCTTAACATATCGACAATGTATCAAGCCAGAATACGCGAGAATTGTATGGAGAGGTCTACTTTTTTCACGGCTTTTCCATCTTTGAAGTCAAAAAACACCAACTTAGAGGCTTCGCAGCATATATGTTCCATACACGGATTTACTCAGAATTCGGAGTAGAACATTTCGTGTGTCTGTGTGTGTGTGTGTCTGTGTGTGTGTCTGTGTGTGTGTGTGTCTGTGTGTGTGTCTGTGTGTCCGTCCCCCCCTTATAACTTTTGATCCGCTCAATTTACAGAGCCTAAAATTTCAGAATATACTAGTTGCATGTAACACATGAGATCCAACTGTCGATAGCGATAGTATGTATAGTTGAAGAATATGTACCAAACTATAAACCCATAAATAAAAATTATTGAATATTTTCAGATATTTTGTTTTCTATACAACATATATTATGTAGGTATGTATGTCAAGATAGGATAGTTTGGAGGAAGTTCCTTTTTTCCTACCCAGAATATGCAAATAGCATGATGGTATGTATGTATGTTTGGAGATGAAGTATCAAACTATTAAGTCTTCTTACATATTGTGTATAGGCGACTGCCATACAAAATGTATGAAGCGATGTCGTCACTAAATTCAATTTTTAAAAAAATTGTTAAAAAAAAAATTGAGATCTTCTACAACAATGTTAATATTTTTTATAGAAAATTAAATTATCTAGTTGGGGTGTTTCGGCTTTTTTTGATAATTGTAAAAGTTTTGGAAATATAGGCAGTTAAACTCATAAATTTATCATAAAAAAAATATTTTTCTTAATAAAAAATGTTTGAGAAACCCTGGAATTTTTTTGAAAAAACTCATTTGAGATTTTGTATTTGTCTATGTTTGTACCAATTTTCAGCGTTCTAGCGTTTATGGTTTCTGAGATATATGGAAAAATAAAATAAAAATTCAAAAGTTGATAACCCCTGACTGAAACAAAAATTCAAAATTCCGAGTATAAAAGTTTTGTAGGCCTGTAACTGTTTATATATTCTGAAATTTTAGGCTCTGTAAATTGAGCGGATCAAAAGTTATAAGGGGGGGACGGACACACAGACACACACACACACAGACACACACACAGACACACACACAGACACACACACACACAGACACACGAAATGTTCTACTCCGAATTCTGAGTAAATCCGTGTATGGAACATATATGCTGCGAAGCCTCTAAGTTGGTGTTTTTTGACTTCAAAGTTGGAAAAGCCGTGAAAAAAGTAGACCTCTCCATACAATTCTCGCGTATTCTGGCTTGATACATTGTCGATATGTTAAGAGAACAAAGTTCTCCTGAACAAATCGACAGTTGGATAAACAGTTACAGGCCTACAAAACTTTTATACTCGGAATTTTGAATTTTTGTTTCAGTCAGGGGTTATCAATTTTTGAATTTTTATTTTATTTTTCCATATATCTCAGAAACCATAAACGCTAGAACGCTGAAAATTGGTACAAACATAGACAAATACAAAATCTCAAATTAGTTTTTTCAAAAAAATTCCAGGTTTTCTCAAACATTTTTTATTAAGAAAAATATTTTTTTTATGATAAATTTATGAGTTTAACTGCCTATATTTCCAAAACTTTTACAATTATCGAAAAAAACCGAAACACCCCAACTAGATAATTTAATTTTCTATAAAAAATATTA